>APFE031584966.1:2920-28935 GCA_000404065.3 Pinus taeda | reverse complement strand
TCTTCTGATGATATTTGAGTTATATCCTGCTTGACTGATATATAATTGCATGATATTAGATTTTACGCTTGTGTCAGATTGTTCTTTGTTTGTGCAGGTGTCCATACGTGGAGCGTAAGGATAGTGACCGGCCAAAGCTAAAGAACAGGAGCGGCGTTTCTTCCACGAAAAATAGCGTTGGATTCCAGGTAGATCTTTCTGATCAACCATTAAATTATGCAATTAGGAACTTGCATGTAGCGTGTGTGATTGTTGCTAGACCCCTGTCGGGCTAGTGGGATCGCCTCTGTCCGCCGAGGGGATTTACCTACCCAACAGTAGGATTGGGTTAAATGGTTGAAGTAAGCTCTTTAGCAGGATCACAAACATCATTTCATCTTTGGAACAGATTTGGAAGGTCATAGTAATCATTGAGTTACTTGGATTAGTTTGCTTATTCCCAAATCTAGATTTCTGGATGTCCTTTGTGGAAAATAACAGTAAATTTATGCTATTTCTTAGAGCATGCTAACGAGCTTCAATAAAGTTGATTCCACTTGAATTAGATCACAAAAAATTCTATTTAATAACAAAAATTACCCCATTACATTTGACTTGATTAGGTTAGGCATATGATAGATTTACTAGCTCACTAGTTCTCGAATTTCTAGATTTTAGACTAGTATTTTTCTGCTATTTTTTAGCATGGGTTAATAAAGGTATTTTTGAGTGATTCCACTTGGAATGGAGACCTAAGACATCGTAGTCAATAAAAAAATTTGTCCCATCCAATTTGGATTTGATTTTCTTGGTCATTTGGTGAATTATAGTTTCCTATAGTAAATTTGCAATTTCCTATAGTAACTACAAGATCTCTTGTAGCAGCCTTCCAACATGTATATACTTGCCCAGATTTGCTCAAGAAGCTTGGTTATTTTCCCTAAGGGTTGAATCAAGACCACTAGGCTCTATATCAATGATTAGGGAAGACTAAAGACCACTTAGGACTCGCCACTTTACTCATGCAGAACATTTCAGTGATTTGGGCTAATGGAAAGATTTATGAAATGGATAATACAATGATGATTGCCACATCCAATGAACTTCGTTAATGTAGCTAGACTCTTTGAAATGTAATGCTTAACATTTAATTAATGAGATTTACTTTATGCAATTAGAATAGGTTGCTTTCCTTGTTTTTTCTTTCTTGCAATAGGTTAAGGTTTCTATTTCAAGCATTTCAATTTATGTAAATAGTTTAGGATCTGATTTTATTACATTCACTCCATTGCATCATGACATTAAAGGAAGAACACATTGTATGTTACACATATAGTGCCGATACCTCTTAATTTTGTACAAACCACAGGTTAATAATTAAATTTGGTAGCATTAGGAGTTGCAACATTCGTGTTGCAATACCAAGGCTCATCACACGAGTGGTAGTCTCATATATTGAAGAAGCGACCCTTGTCACTCTTGAAGAGCTGGCAGAAGCTATTGAGAATGAAGAGGAACCTCCTATTTTATTATAAGGAGAAGAAGCTAATATCATACTCTTGGGCTCAAGTTCTAGTGGAGGCGACGAATAGGAAAGTAGCGGAGGAGGCGGAGGCGAAGACGAACCAACAGATTCAGAGGTTGAACCATTTGATTTAGAAGAAGAGGAGGAGTACGAAGAAGAAGAAAATATGGCTAATCAAAATATTGGATGGATGACACAGGGCCCATTGACACTCCAAGGTGTCTTTCACAAGATACCAAGACACGTAGAGAAGTTCTTAACGAAGTATGACCCTACCAGAGTAGTGAAGGCAAAAGACCATCTAGACATGTTCTACCTACATCTGCAGAAACTCGAGGTACGTTATGAAGATTTTGCGTGTATACTATTTACATGTACCTTGGATGGCAGAGCAGTCGTATGGTACCATAACCTTCCTATCAACTCCATTCAAAACTAGCATATGTTCAAGAGAATTTTCCTTGATAAATTTGCTAATGACAAAACCCCCGCCATGTTGTTGAAAGAATTGGGTAGTCTTAAGATGGCGCAGAAAGAAAAAGTGAAATATTTTAACCAGAGGTTTAACCATATCCTAAACAAGTTCACCGCAGACACTAAACCTCATGACTCCATCACAATCGACTACTACATGTTTGCACTATCGACCAACATTGTGCAGTTCATCAAGCGAGTTGCAAAACCAACACTTTCTGAAAATTTCCAAGAAGCAATTGATGTGGAGATCGAACTACGCATGATTGGAGTCATTGTAGATGATGAACTATCTAAGGACTCCAAATACACAGGAAAGAGGTCTCAGATTGCTATGAATAAGGTAAAGGAAAAAGAAACAAGTGAAATTGAGACCCTTACTCATCTCCTCAAGTCCTTGACAACCAAAGTAGCATAATTCAAGCAACGAACAACTGATAAATCAATGAGCATCAAACTTCCTTCTTTTGCACAGAGGAAGAATGTGACATCAGGTAGCAACACTAGTCACCTACCTAAATCTACGCAAAGCTCCGATGTTGTGTTCCAAGTGGACCAATTTGCGAAGGATAACTTCTGCGTGATCCACAAAGAATGACATTTAGAGAAGAGTTGTCCAGATTGGAACCAAAGTATGGGCACTATGGATTCAAGGATGAATGATCATTTTAAATCTAGTGCATAAATTCAACCAGAAGAGGAAGATGATGAAGAGGATGTTTCATCTGTTGAAACTCCAAGTTCTAGGCATGTGGTTAACATGTATCAATGTCTTAATGCTTCCCAGAAGCAAACAACTACCGAGAAGGAGCCCCCAAAACAGAACAATTGATACAATTTGAAAAGTCAAGGGGCTCCCACTGTGATTGAGATACCGAAATAAAAATTCAAAAAAAATCTCAGAACAATTTATCCACCAGCATCCTCAACACAAAAAACATAAATCAAGTCTAGGAAGACAACTTCAGCAAAACACACGTCCATAAGCAGCGAACTCCAAAATACTCCACCGGACAATACAAACACAAGTCTTCGCTCAAATAACTCGGTGAGTCTTCTCACTTTGGATTACAATATTGTTGAAGATATGAAGAAGACCCGTGAAAGCATTTCTCTGTATTAGAGTACCAAACTCACGGGTTAATGGGATATTATTTTGCATGCACTGGGGCAAACCTCCATGGACCATGTTGCCTCTTCCAACAAGGGACCAAGCAAGTCTCTCAGATCACTTGCATCTGTACTCAATGTGCTTCACATGGAAGAAGTAGACTCACTCTGCCCACCTTTTTTGTTATCATTCGAAATATTCAACTTCAACGTCCACAATTGTTTGGTTGATTCTGGCACATCTGTCAATATTGTGCCACTCTCCATTTCTAAATAGATCAATGCACAATGGAGCAGTACAACTGCATAGATCATCAACCTTAACCAAACATGTGTACCATCCATTGGTGAACTTCGGGATATGATCATCTAGTTACCATCCAACGGACGAGTTCACTAGTGCATCAACATTGTGATCGTGGACATCCTAGAAGCATATGGATTATTTCTCAACAGAGATTGGTCCAGTAAGTTGCAAGGATATTTTGCTACAGACTGGTCACACTTATGGCATTCGTACTAGGGTAGAAATAACCAGATTCAAGTGTTGTTAGAGAGATACATGAAACACAACGTTACTCCCTTTAATGGTCAGAATAAACCATTGGCTTTCGCAAAACTTTTGTTCGGAAATTGCTTTCTAGAAACACGGTTGGGGTGTTATCTTGCACAGTCGAGCCCCACCTCACCAGATACACAGTTAGATATCCTTCCTTGACCAACTGGTGGAAATGAAACTTGTATAATACATTGTAATAATAGTAGTAGTCGTGTTAGCAGTACTAGCGTGGCAAGCAGTCCTTGTACAAATGACTTGTGGACCTTGTATTTTAATGGATCCAAAACATAGGATGGCTCTGGAGCTGGGTGTATTTTCATCAACCCAACGAAAAGAAAAAACTTAGTCTCAAGCTGCTTGGAGTTCAAGTGCACGAACAATACTTCTGAATATGAAGCACTCGTCTTCGGTTTACAAAAATCCCTCAGCCTCAACGTTGCTATGTTGAAAGTGGTAGGTGATTCAAAGATTGTGGTATGATAGGTACGTCACACCATACACTGTGTCTCACCTCATCTTAAGAGTTACCAACAAGAGGTATGGCGGCTTATCTCTAATTTCCAAGCATTTAATATCATATATGTACCAAGAATGTGCAATGCAACTACAAATGCTCTGGAAAATGCAGCTGCTAGGATGACACCGCTTAGGGATAGATTTACTGTTGAAATTTTGTATAAGCCATCTATCCCTGACAACATCACTAATTTTCTTTTTTTTAATGATGATGAATAGATATTACATTTCATGGCCAACGCTGATGTCTTCAAAGATGCAACGATAGATGAAGACATGCACGAGTAGTCTTTGCAAGACACAACTAGTGACAACAAAGGCAACCTCATCCCCAAGGGTGTGGTTTCACTCGAGAATCTAAATTACTTGCAAAACCTCTTCAAAGGGCCTAGGAACACTAGAACCCATAGTTCCACACTGATACACAAACAAATTAACTTGGGAACAAAGAGAGATCTCAAGTTTGTAAATCTTGGTACGTGTTGCACACCAAAATAGCAGCAAGCCTTTGTCCACTTGTTCAAACAGTACCATGATGTATTCACGTGGACATACAATGACTTGAAAACATATGACACACAAATAATCTAATACATCATTTTGATCAGAGAAGGGGTCAAGCCAAAATTAGCAAAAGCTCATAAAAGTCCATCTGTCACTTGAACCCATCATACAGAAAGAATTGACTAAATTGTTGGATGCTCGGACCATTTACAAGGTTCATCATTCTACTTTGGTTTCAAGCTTAGTTCCTATGAGAAAGAAGTCTAGGGATATCCTCCTGTGCGTAGATTTCCAAAATATGAATAGGGTCTCGGACAAAGATAACTACCTTATGACATCTATGAAGCACATCTTGTAGATAATATCTGGAGCAGAAATGTTTTCTCTCCTTGACGATTTTTCAAGATATAACCAGCTTTTGGTAGCAGAACCTGACAGACTTAAAACTACTTTCCGTACCAAGTGGGGTACGTTCGCTTATCTAAGAATGCCATTTGGGTTGGTAAACACAAGAACAATCTTTCAGCATGCTATGAACATTTCCTTATGTGGGCTCATTAGACAGAGCGTGGTGGTTTACCTTGATGATGTGAAAATCTTTTCAAAAAAATGGTCTGACCACCTACACCATCTTAAGAAGTTCTTTGAGCGATGTCAAAAGTATAGGATATCCTTGAATCCCAAGAAGAGCATATTCACAATGTCTAAGGGGGACCTCCTCGGGCATATCATCACCGAGAATGGGATCAAGCTTGATCCAAACCGAGTTCGAACTATCACGCATATTCCTCACCCAGTCAAAAAGAAAGATATGCAGTCATTGTTAGGGAATATCAACTTCCTCCAGAAGTTCAACTTGGATTATGCCCAAATCATTAAACCTATCCAAGAAATCATCAAGAAGGATGCAGTCTACAGCTGGAGAAAGAAGGAAAATGATGCGTTCACCAGTATCAAGCAAGCAATAGCAAAATCCCCTGCGTTGTACAACCCATATTTCAACAAATATTTCTTTCTTTATACATTCACTTCAGAAAATTCACTCACTGCAGTGCTCACACAAAAGGATGAGATGAACAACGAATGTCCCATCTCCCCGAGCTCAACTATCCCACCATGGATAAACAAGCATATGTTGTTTCCAAGGTGGTGAAACATTTAAACCCTACCTGCTAAAAAATCATTGCATAGTCTTTGTGCCACACCCAACAGTCAGATCGTTGCTTGTTCAACAAGAGCTGGGTGAAAGACATCCGAACTGGATGATAGGACTACAAGAGTATGATCTTGATACTAAATCAGCTCACATTATCAAGGGTTATGGTCTCTACAGACTTGCAGCAGAAGTGGTACACACGCAAGAGGAAGAAGAAGAGCTCACCAATTGGGAGCAACAAATCAACATGTACAATGTAGAGCGAGCACCACCCACTTCACACGAAAACTCTTGGTATGAAGAAGTGCGCCAGTACCTTGAGCACAACACCATGCCTTATCACATTTCCATGCGGTATAAGAGGACACTTCACCTCAAAGCCTTACCTTATTAGTTGATGCACAAAGTGATTTACATAAAGCACAACAATAGATTTTTTCTCAAGTGCCTGGAGGCACAAGATTCAGAGAGAGTGTTATGTGATATGCATGATGGACCAGCTAGAGGTCACCTTGTGGGTAACACAACTATGCATAAAGTCATGAGATTTGGTTTCTACTGGCCCACATCGTTTAAAGATGCGCACGCTTATGCCCGCAAGTGCCTGATCTACCAGTGATGTGCCGCAAAACTCGAAGGTCAGGAACCCCACTGCAACTTGTTGTAGTGGACGAACCATTCCAATAGTGGGGCTTAGACATCATTGGGGAAAGCTTCCCACATTCATCAAAGCAACACCACTACATTTTAACTGTTATAGATTACTTTACGCAATGGACAGAAGCAATTCCACTCAAACATGTGAATGACCAGAAATTCATCAACTTCCTTCAACAAAACATCTTTTCGAGGTTTGGCATTCTTGTATCACTTGTTTTTGACAATTCAACTTACTTATGTTCATTGAAATTTTATGATTTTGCATTGCAATATGGTATTGTGCTTAAAAAATCGACTAACTACTACTTGCAGGGAAATGGTCTTGCTGAACCTACAAACAAGAATCTCATTCGCATCATAAAAAATACCATTTAATCTTAGCAGTGAAACTGGAATTCCACTGTGGTGAATGCACTTTGGGCTGACCGAGTTACACCAAAGCCCTCTCTGAACACATCTTCATACTTCCTTGTATATGGAAAATAATCCATCCTTCCGCCAAATATATACTTGCTTGCTCTCCAGTTATCTCAAGAATCTCGAGGGAAGCCATTTCTATTGGTTCAACATAGAATGGACACATTACACAAGTTACAAGAAGAACAGATGAAAGCAAAAGAAAATTGTTCGCTCTACCAAAAACTCATCAAGAGATGTTTTGATCGAAAGTCTACAAGGAATGCCAGCTTCACTTTGGGTAACTTAGTCTTGAATTGGGATAAACCCCACGAAGACAAAGGAAAACATACGAAGTTCCAGTCCTTGTGCATTGGTTCATACATGGTTCATGAAAAACTTGGCCCACACACATATCACTTACAATCACTTGACACGAGGATTAATAACCTTCATATCAATGGCCAAGATTTAAAGTGTTATTTTCAATGACATGGAGCCGCGCCCCGCCCTATGTACATAGCATGCTTGTTTTGTTCCACTGTTTTACTTTGTTGTTTTTGCTTTTTGCTTTGTTTTGATTGTCTTGACATTTTTGTTTTGTAAATAAGTGTTGTCCTATACTGTGTTCTGTATTTTGAATAAGTATGTGGCTGAAGTCAAAAAGCCTTGTGACACTTCAGCACTTGGTCAGTCCTCTATCCGTCTTCTTTGTGCTTGATTGTAACTTTTGGCCGATGAAGCCTGGATGGAAAATATGATCCATATGTAAGGGAAGCGCTGGCCAAATCATGAACCTGTGTCCAAACTGGGTAACCCCATGCCTGTACTCAATCTTCTCCTACGTGTTTTCAAGCTTAATCCAACTATTAGAAATGAAGAAGGGGAAAATCTAAACGAGCAAAAGTAAATCATAGGTCTTACATGTTTCTCTTAAGGAAAAACCTCTTCTACTCTCAATAAGTCAGGATCCCTCCTCTTCCCAATATAAATAAGTGCTTATGCACTATCCTCTTTCAAAAAAAATACAAAGGCAAAAGAAGAGAAAGTCTTCCTATGTAAAGAGTTGAAGCAGACAACTCCATTGGGGTACTGGCCAGGCTCACTAGCAGTGGAGCAATGCTTGTGTTCCTACGTGACTCTATCGAGGTACTGTCCAGGCCTGCTAGCAGCAAAGAAACACCAAAGATGAAAAATTATACTCTGCAAATCTTAAGCTTGCAAACCAAACTACCCTCCCCGATTTTGAAACATTGTGATCTAGCTGAAAATTTTACTGTGTTTGACTGAGTTGGTACAAGGTGAACCATGTTTTTCCATGGGGTAAGTGGGGAAGCCAAACTAACCCACACAACAAATCAATACTCCCTGAAAGGCCAAGGTCTTGTGTTGAAAATGAACCGAAACAAAGAAGCTGGTATGAATCAACCAGTGTGTCGCAAAGCATTGTAGTGGCTCCAACACCCTCCAAAATTTTAGCCTGCATCCAAATTTCGGAGCCTTTATTAGTTTTTCCCCTTGATGGTTGCAAATACTTAGGCTCATCCCATCTGCTCTTGTCGAGTCTTTATTTCCTTTTTTCTTAATTAACCACTGGTCATCTTTTGGGATGTTGATTGCTATGCCATGCTTGCGAGTTTGTTCTAGAAATTTTGAAGGTTTGTCTTTGTGTGTATGAGTTGTTTTTGCCCTATGAACATCGATCACACTCACACACAAAGTTGTAAACACTGTCATGCAAGTGTCTTCACATTCGTTTGAATATCTATCTCAAGTGTCGCACTTTTTTCTCTTAACCTTTGAGTTAGTCTCACTAAGCACATGTTTGTCTTGTTGGTTTGATGTGTCTTGTCATCGAGTCATGCTAAGTGTGTGATCACAATGTCATTTATGCACAAGTTAACTTCCTGTCACACTAGGTATTTTTTCTTGAAAATATGTCGATCGGACAACACTCCTTAAACTGGACCCCGATCGCAGTGACCTTACTCTACTACCCAGAACTGCGCAGAGCTTGAGACTGTCCTTCAGATTAGCCTGCACTGCGTAATCTTGGAAGTGAGCTAGCCGACTGTCTCCCAGAACTATGCAAAAGTTGTCCCCAAGTCCAATAAACTATGCGCTTCTCACAAGATCATTCAACCAACTTCCCTCTAGTCTTCCAGAAAATATGAACTGCATTGTCACCCGGGGCGGCACTACTCCTCAAAATTGTGTAGAAGTTGCCCAGCTTCTTGCCCTCCATTGTCTGTAGAAATTGCGTAGAGATTGTGAGTCGGGACTCTGATTCCTGTCACTGTGCTACTCTCGAGAATTGCATAGATTTGATTAGCAGGCCCCCTACTGGCTTGCTCTACTCTCCCTCTGAAAATTGCGCAGTTTTAACTGACAACCTCTCTACTACCTCGCTCTACACTCATCCCAGAAACTGCGTAGAACTGATTACCTGACACTGTCTCTCAGAAATGTGCAGTTCTGACCAGCCGCTTCCCATAGCCCGATCCAACCCTGCTCTTGAAAACTGTGCAACAATCAAGCAGCGAGCAAAAGGGACACATACACATGTACCATCAAGCAAAGACCAAGACCATCAAAGACCCCATGCACTTTGTCATGCGGAGATGAATACATGTTACATTGAGAGCACACCCATCACCTATCAGCATAACAACTCAACACACATGCCACAGTCAACCAATACATGTCAGCTCTGTTATGTCGAGTTGTGTCATGAGTTGTCTCAGCCACATCACTACTATGGGCCATACTTGTTGTAATCAAATGTAATGTAATTTGAAAGTACAAGAGACACACATATGACGTTGAAGAGTCACGTCAGTTAAAAAGTCATAGGAAGTCAAACAATCATGAGGGAATTTGAAGAGTCACAAGGGCTAGTTATCCCCCTTAGCTATATATACCCCCTCATTGTATGAGCAAAGGACTTTTCACCTTGGCTCCTCCCACATAACCTTGAGAGACTGTAGTTTATTCTTTAAGGAGTGAGGAGTGGCTCCAATGTCCCACTACTAGGGCTAGTGATGTATGGTGTACCGATGTGTCTTGGAAATTTTTCTTAATTCATAAGCTTATCTCAGGCCAACATGTTTTCATGCATGTTTTGTATCTGTTTGTAAGATTGTTCTTTAAACATTTGTAATGCATGTTTTATTAACCTGTACTAAAAGAGTTGAACTACTTCGGTTATTTTAGTACTTACATTGTTGAAGATGTGTTGTGTTTTTTATCACTACTGCTTCACCCGTGGGGACTACTCCACCAGACACTAGATAGACCATTTTTGTGTTTTCTTGGTTTTAACGATCTTCACCCCCATGTGGACTACTCTGCTAGACGATGCACGTGTTTTCCCTTGAACTTTGGTTTTCACGACTGCCGCATCCGCTGTGGAATATTCCGCTGGATATTGGACAAGACTTTGTTGTTGTTCACGTGTGTTTCTTCCTCAATTGGGACTATTCCCTCTCATCAAGTGGTTCACTTCACTTTCCCCTTTGATAGTAAGAGAACCTAGACACAAAGTTACATTATGCACTCACTAGGCATACTCAACACGTTTTCTTGAAGTTACAAGCATAATACTCCCATGTGTTGAACATCAAGAGCTAAGGAAAATATCTAAGATAATGGAAATCATACCATCGTACCAGATGTGTCTACTACACCAAATGGTGTGATGTCTAGTTGGGACTTCATACTGGGGAGATCCCTTGAATGTTGGCGGGTCCAACACCGTCTAAATAAGGTTACTTAGCATCATATAATATTGTCTAACAAATCTTTGAGATTCATGAATGCAATCATAGTTTGTCAAAAACAATAGGTTATTAGAGTAACAAGAAAATGGTTACTTAGCTTTCTTCCTTTAGAGAGACATCAACTAAGCTCCTTGTAATAAAACTTGACTTTGAGATCACAGGATTTCACACTATAGAACTTGGATCAATTGCATACTTGATGTAATTTTTGCTTTTGATCATAAGGTTTTTAGCTCATATTATACAGACTTCAGACCCCTTCCATAGACCAGTATAGACCTCGGTATTATTACTCTTTCTCCTAAATATATCTTAGGGAACTCAACCCAGTGCCTCATATAAACTTCAAGTCATTTCACAGAGATAATTCAAACTTCTCATCATAACTAGCTTTGATACCATGTTGAAATTCATTCACAAGCTAGAATTTCTTATCTTGATAATTACTTATGAAGATGTTATTGTTCTTTCAAACTTTATTTATTCTTAATCAAGAAATTATACTTTAGCAATTTAACCATTCAAGTACAAGAAAATAGAGATCATAGTGCACAAGAGACAAGAGACAATTTTTACCCTAGGGAAACCCACAATGGGGGCGTAACCCAAAAATCCTTTCCTTATAGATTCATTGTCAACAAAAGCGAAATCCAAGTCATAGACAAACTAACCAGTATAGAAGCAAGTCACCCTAGTGCCAATTCATCCCTCCATAATGCAACAAATTTCCACAGGAAGTCCATCACAACTCTGTCCATAAGACTACCACATAATTGTCCAAAAAACTATTCACAAGATGCCATCTACCAGTCCTTGATAGGGATATAAATTTATCCTCTATTTTAGCTTTTGCATGCCACAGAAAAAACTTCAGGAACTTCACTTATTTCCTCAGGGATGGAGCCTTCAGAACTCACATATTTACAGACCTCTGCATGCCACAAAAATATCCTCGGTAACTTTGCTTGTCACAGAGATTATAGAGCCTCACATTAGCTCAAGTTCACATCATTTGTATGCCTCAAATTTCAGTTTTGGAATAGATGATGTGATGATCCTTTTGGAGGAGGATGAGTAGGTATTTATAGTTGTTTGTCCATGTGAAAGGGTGCCTCTCTTGGGCAGGCTGACTTGACCACTTGGGTTTGACCAAAAGACACATATAAATTTAATTTTTCTTTCCTTTTTCCAATATATAATTTTAATTTTTTCTCAAGCATGAAGCCCATGCTACAAATAAATTGTTTTTTGACTCGAAATATGCTAAATAAAATACATTATGAAGACTGATACTAGTTACAATTTCAACACATGAAACATCAGGAAATCCTCAATTCTTGGCTCTAAAATGAAGATTGCATTTGGGGAAGTTCAAGGCCTAGTATTTTGCACAAAATTTGAGAGTTGTCCTGGTACTGGAGAGAATGCACCAGATATTTGTAGGTGTTGTGGGTGTCACCAAATGGAGATGATACTTTTGTAATCGTGATTGGAAAAGGAATTCTCAAAATTTAAAGTCAATTTGCAGTGTAAAAGGATGCATCTTTTGTTGAAATTGACACCTTTCATTTCATTTTTAGAGCTTTAGTTGTTGTAAAATGACTTGACTTAATAAGTTATTGGAGTTGCTCAATACTATGATACATTCTACTCTTGATGATACATTAAAAACCAGCAAAGCCATCCTCACTTATTTTCAAGCTTGTTTAGAAGATGCACATGACAAGATCGAGTTTCTCAAACTTGAATCAACCTACAACAAGATGAATTACAAAAGAATCAACATTCTGAACTGGTTTTTGTTAAGAACAATTTTTTGTTTGAGATTGATTTCCATTAGTAGTCATCACATGATCAGATCAACTATCACTTTAGGAGCATATTTGCATGAAGATGTAGAGGTTCCACTTGCACTTCCCAAGCCCGCCATTAGACCCTGAGAATAAGTCGTTAACAACAAGAAGATAACTAGTCTCAAAATATGAAAAGGAAGTGTTGTTTCACTTTCTGAATTACTCCAAACCATTTATGTTTTAGACTTTTGGGTTTCTTTAAGACAGTTCATCTTTGTCTGCTCCACAATCACCTTAGATTGTCAAATTCCACCTTTGTGATCGAGTTGATCATGTGAAAGATCAATGTTTTTATCTTCACCCTTGTGACCATTATAGAAAACATAAGCATTTCAAACCGATATTCCAAACACAAGACTCCTAGAAGAGCAAATATTCACCATGGATGGATCACTTCTTGGCAATGGTCTTCAACAACCAAGAAGATATATCAGTCATAACACAAAGTTCATTCTTGAGTACTAACACATATTGCAGTGGATAATGTTTTACCTTCTCGCCTTTTATTTGACAGGGGGTAATCGATGGTGAGCTACTAGCTTCAAAGATATATCAAGTGAACCCAAGCCACAACCTACACCAAAGCCAATAGCCAAAGTCTAGAGATAGAGTCAAAGTTGTAGCCAAAGATAGAGTCATGTCCCATGAGCACAATTTGGTTGATGGCCAACCTTAAACCACCACTGGCAGAAGAATTTGGTTTTTTCTACCCATTTCATCAGTTTGTGGTCATCTTTAAAATATCATTAGGGAGCACTTCCACTTTGAAAAAGACTTCAAATTCTAGAAAATTTTGGAATAATTTCTTCAAGTCAAGTTCTAAAGTTGGTGGTCAGCTGTAAACCACCATCGATAGAAAAATTTGGCTTCTGCTACCTCATTTGGTTTGTGGCCTTCCTTATACTGCCATTTTAAAGAGAACATGCAACCATTGGCCGCTATACACCTTTGTATTTTCGCTCTCTTCTTAGACTCATATACACCCTTTCAGATTAAGGGGAGGAAATGTAGGAAACATAATCCTTGGGGTTATGTGAATTTGACAAATTCACTTGAATGGAAGGTGAAGCCTCAAGGGAAGGAAAACATGCACGAGAAGTCCAAGAAACCTCTTGAGGCTTGAGAAGAGGAGCAAGGAGAAAAAGAGAGAGCATGGAGGCACATGATCACTACCAAGCAAAGAATTCTTGTAGGCAAAGAAGGAGCCTAAATTTTCAGGCAAGTTCATAGGAACAAACCCCAAAAATTTCAAGCGGCAAGTACATGTCAGTTTTAGCAGAGGCGTTAGGCTGAAAAATTGAGGATAAGTTTAGGCCGTGTTTCTAGAGACTCCTGACTGAGTGATCTGGAGGATTTTCTTGAATGATTTCAAACAAAAATCCCAATTATACAAGACCTTTTCCTAACACATATTTGCATGTGAAATCATAAGAATTGTGAATGCATAAATAACACTTCAACAAACCATCAACATGAAACAAGGAACACATAAGAAGCAATCATAAACGCATGATATGATAACAAAATTCATCCAATGTGGACTACATCTCCAGGCATGGGGTCAAGAATGGGGAGGCCACTTCATTAGTCTTTGCAAGAAGATGATGAGTACATGATGCAATCTTTGTCAATACAAGGATGAACCCCCTTAACTAGAGTGGCATGTCTCTCCCAAGAGATGTTCTTCTACAAGGACTCTCACTCTCAAGAAGTTCCCCTTCAACATGACAAAAGAACAATTTCTCACATAAAGTGGCACAAAATGATCCTCTCATAAGGTGGCATAAATAGGATCCACACATAAAATGACATAAAATGGACCCCTCGAATCAGATAATCAAATTAAAATCACAATCTTAGCAAACATCAAATGATTACATGGCAAAAACACATCTTATACCTCCAAGTCTGGGGATGGCCTGAAAGTTGGGTACTCAAATGAAGGAAAAGCCCATGTCATCGCTTTCCTTGAGAAAAATTGTGAAATTTGAGTATAAACACAACCCCTTTCTATCTCGGTCAAATCTGGGCTTCCTGAGAATCTTTTAGATTCCTTACAAGATTCTATTCTAGACACAGGTGAAAATCCCGCTGCTCAGATGAAGAAATGGACTACACCATTAAGCTCTTGACAAAAATCTGGTTGAAATCCAACCCTTGGATTTTGTACTTGCCTAAATCCAAGGGTTGACATATATTGCCCCAGTGCATTAATGGAGCTATAGCTCCAGAAATATTGATAGCCTTCATTAACCACATGGTGCACTTGGGTTTTTGTTTTTTGAAATAAGAAACCATATAAATATGGTACATGACATTATTAAATATATTGGTTGGATTTTTTGGTTTATATATATATATATATATATATTATAGGATATATATATATATATATATATATATATATATATATATATATATAATGATATATATATATATATATATATATATAATATAATATATATATTATATATATATATATATTATAGTTAGTTTTTTTTATGGGTTTTGACTTTTGTAGGGTTAGGAGTTCAATGTTGGCATGCCATGTGTCGAAGGCCCATTGGTCATTTCATTGCCACATAAGCTAAGTGGGTCCCACATCCCTTTATGACTTGCAAACTTTTGATGGTCTTAAAATGGTCATACAGACTCCAATTGAGGTGTCATTCACGTCGTTGGGTTTGTAATGAAGAGATCTACAACTTGATGCAATGTTGCTCAGATTTAGGAATTTTGAAATTTGAGCCTTTAAATACCCTCCTAGATCATCAAGTTTCAGAAATTTCTAGGCCAATTTTGAGGAAAGTATCCAACCCAAAATTTTAAGTGGTTCCAGTCAGTGAAAATTATGGCCTCCGTTGTTGATAGTCAGACAAGTGGCTTGATTTCCTGTGTGTAAGGAGCAAATATGAAGCCTAAAATTTTTCTTATGGAGAGCTAATTGTGTGTAAGAAATATAAGTTCAAAACTCAATGGGATGAGGACTTCAGAGGCACTCCTTTAAGGGAAAAGATAAGTACAAATTTCTTGTTGTACAATTTTTCCCTTAAGAGAAATCAATAACTTCTTGAAGACTGATTTCCCCTTGTGGATTTTTCCACGGTTGTTACACAGTATTTTGTCACACCTCCTGCACTTCCTCGTGACATACCTTGAAGTGCCTGAAACATGACCATCATACAATATACTCATCCATGTATGCAGTTCATATCCTCCCTAAGAAATTGATTGGAAAATGCCTTGATCTTCCCTTGAAGAAATATCTCTTAAACCCTAGTTTGAGGATCATCGCTCGTATGAGGCTAAAAACCACGATGATTGCATGTTGCGCTATGAAAGACCTGTGATGGCATTGATCTGTTTACTTGTATACCGGTGATGATCCCAAAAAGGCAATTTTTCCAAAGAGGATGAGAAGCTTCGATCTAGAATCTTCAAGAGTGGCAAGTTGGAGGTTCTTCGGTGTAGATGAGGTTGAATTCTCCCAACTTGGCCTCTTGGTCTTATCCCTATGAAATACCTCCTTGATATGAGGGCCTAATCCTATCTTTGGAGAGGTCCTGACTCCCTTTCCCAACCTATATATTCATCCTCTCCCTTCCCAAAGGGTTGGTCACGTTAGAGGCTGGTTGGTCTATGCCTATTTGCACCCTTATGCTAAGCTTGTGCCTAGAGGTTGGGTAGCGGAGGCCCCATGTAACGGGTTTGGGGCTTAAAGCCCTCAATTTTGGGTAAAAATGGGGTAAAAGCTCCACGAAGCATGAATTGTAATGAGTCCAGTCAAAGGGTTTTCCGCCCAAAAATAGTGTAAGAAAATAGAAAGTGAGTTAGCCTACCCTTCATCCGCGGACCATGGGAATGTATAAATAGAGCAAGGCTCTAAGGGTAGAAGTTAGTTTTTTGGTTTTGGATTTGGAATGTTATGGGTTTCTGAAGGCGATATTCTCTCTGCGTTTGTAAGTCCAACTCAAGGGTGATAGTAAATAGATAGGGGCTCTGCAGATGTGTGTGCAGAGGCCTGGTAAAGTCCACAGCTGTGTGCGTGGACCCCTATAGCTGAGTGCGCAGGGCAGATACGGTTGTACGAAACAGGAGATAAATAAAGATAAGAGTAGCTGAATCATTGTGTGTTTTATCACGGATCTATCTGTTGCCTATGTTCTGAATTTTTGCATATTTATGTTTGCACACACTAGTTATTAATATTAAATGTTTGCTTAAAGACCTTCAGAAGTATATCAGATCTATAATAATCTCATCAATAATAAGAAAATCTAAGAAGCGCTTCATTGTTGAGCTTCGTGAAGCACTGTGTAGAGTAGCGACTACGCAAATCGTATCGAGACTCCTGTAGTCCTCATCAAGACATCCCTAGGTGCAGAAACCTGGTTCCACCACCCTCCCATACTACCTTGGGTGAGACTTCAGTCTGTGTTCCGTGGATTGTTGTCGAAAGGGCCAGTAATGCAGGATTTTTTTGGCTAAAACACTTATGAACCTAAGTCAGGCCCCAACAAGCCAAAAAATGGTTCCATTGCTGGGACCGAGATCTGCCTAAGGGATGTCTGATGTCGGCACGCTGGAACCCTAGGAAGAAAGAGATTGAACACTGGTTGGATCAGAAGCTCTAGAAGTTCGTAGTACAAGAAAACAAAACTCCACAAATATCTGAAGAGAGGTGCCTTGATCGCTACTTATACACAGAAATCCATGATATTTTCTTCGTCTTTCTCAATAGAATTGTATTAGTGGATCGCAAGGCTAGCTGACAATCAAGGAAGGTGCAGACTTGATCAGCCCACCGTGTGGAATCCAGAGTTGGTACACAAGCTAGAGGCATCTGAAGATAAAATCACACAGGCGGTAGATCACTGGTTGGATCAGGTGATAGGAGGGTTTATCAATGAGTTCGTGATAGATACAATCGTGAGCTACAGTGAAGCAGAAAGGCGCTTTCTCAGGGAGTTGCAGGGTAAGTATATCAAATCATTGAATACCCAGATTAAAATGTTGTTATGTGAAAAACCAGTTATGAGAATCCATTGATGTCTAGGGTAACGCGGAGTGGAAGAGGCTACCAAGGGATCAAAGGGTTAGAGAACATTCCCCTTATTTCACTTTCACGAGAAAGTGAGGAGGAGATCATAGGGCTCTCTCCAAGAAGCATGGTCTGGTTGATAAAGTAGCACATTCCACTGTTACCACCACCATCCACGCCATCACCCACTTCACCTACATCAACCCCATCTTCACCTACCCCACCTCCGCCACCACCGAGGGTGTGAATAGCGAGTGCAATCAAGTTTCACGTATTTAGAGGCATAGGAAGTGAGGAACCAGATCAGTTCTGGTTCCTGGTAAAGGCAGTATGGGAAACCCAAGGCATTACGGATGATAACATCAAAAAGGCTACTTTGGTAAGTGTGTTGCAGGATCACGTGTTGAAGTGGTATATAAAGCACTCTAGTGATCATCCAAACACGGGAATAGCAGAGATCCAGGATGCATTGAACAAAGAATTTAGTTATCCAAAATTAGAGATGTAGTTGATCATCGGGTTCAAGGAGATCGTGATGCTACCAGGTGAAACCCCTTGGGATCTGGGTCAGTGCTTGAAGAGCACGATTCGCGAAGCTAACATGATGCTGACAAGTGCGCAACACCACGCCTGGTTTGTGGCCTCTCTAACACCGCACCTGAGGACGGCGCTATCACAACAGAAGATCTCAACCCAGGCTAAAGCATTAGAGATAGCGATGAGGTTGCATGAAACTCCAATACAAGATCTTGGGTTGGGAGTTCAACAAATCCACTCGCAACTACAAAACCTATGTTTGGAGATGCAAAATCTGAAGCAAGATAGGGCGCCCCGCCCAGAGGCACGTGAAGAAGTTTTGTGTATCAAATGCAAGGGCTAGGGTCACAACAAGGATTTTTGCCCTGTATTCGCAAACTATTTGGCGGGAGGGGGACCAATGCCATTGAGACTAGAGGCATAAGCAGGGCCAAGCATGGCGCCTGCACTCTAGTGTGCGATCTGTCAGATAGGAGGAAAGCACACAACAGACAACTGTCATCTATTGCAAAATTTTACATAACCCCCTAGTAGCTATTTTGCAATTTTTGTAGATCGGTGGGCCATGACGAATGAAATTGCCGAAGTTATGAGTTGTTGATGGATTGGACACCTGCTTACCAGATGCAAACTGAGGCGCGAGGTCAGGATCCAACTGCGGCAATAGCATGTGATGGATTCCCTGGATGCAGACGAGGACGAGGAGGAATGGGACCCAGATGAGGGCATGGATAGTTAATCTACTACAATTGTGGAGGACCTGGGCACTACGCATGTGATTGTACGAACCTGACCAGAACGCGTTGCCCGTATTTTTACCAGTTTGATCATGAAGCTGTAGATTTCCCCACACTAATTGCACAAATGCGGGAGAAAGGGGTGTTTCAGTCTACTCCCACTCAGAATGTCCAAATGATGAAGGCTGAACCGCGCGAAGAAGACCCTAACATGAACATGGTGCTCAGAAGTGGTGAAACTATGGGAGAGGATAAGGGGAAGCAACCTGAGGAGGATACCTGGGTTCGCAAGGCCCCTATAAAGCAACCTGGGTTTGATTTGGAACGTGCGAAGGAAACATTTATGGAAGCTAAGAAGAGCTTCGCGGAGGCTTCCACTTCAAGTAGCAAGGATCTAACTGAGCCAGAAATGGATCCTTCTATGCTAAATACCTTTTTAGAGACATGCATGAAGCTGCTACGAGATAATAAATCAGTTAAGGGATTACAAGAGCTAATAATATGGTGTGTAGGATTGGCCAAACCAGACAGGGTCCAGAAACTAGGCAAGCATGTTTTGCGCACCAAGTGGGAAATGTGGTTCGCTACCTAGATTGGTGACTATGAGATGGATCAGGTCATTCTAGACTTGGGATCAGATGTGAATGTGCTACCTAAACAGACCTAGGAGCGCATGGACAGGCCCGCACTACAATGGTCTCCTATTCAATTACGGATGGCCAACCAACAAAAGATCCTACCAATGGGAAGGTTGCAAGGAATGACCATGGATATTGAAGGCATAAGTACACAAACGGACTTTAAAGTAATAGAAATTGTGGATGATAGTAGTTCGTACCCTACGTTGCTAGGAATAGACAAGGCCACAGACATGAATGGGGTCATCAACCTAAAATGATGAAAGATGATATTCGAGAAAAAGTAGCTTCTTGTAATAGTTCCATTGGACCCAACCGAAGGAGCACGCTACACTGAACAGTGACGATGACGATGAACTAGACTATATCTACCAGATAATGGCGCAAGACCAAGATCGGGTGAATCTAATAGCAGATGGGAGAATCTCATGGGAATGTGACAGTTCCTGCATGTCTGACTTAGATGAAGAAATTGAGTGATGGCAAAACCGATTACATGAGGTAACAATGCTAAATTGTAATATGATGGTTAGATCACTATGTCACGTAGCGATAGAGGCAAGGGAATTGCCAACATATGCAGGTGCAACGAATGTGGAGGAATCTGTAGATCGCTGCGAAAATAAAATTCTGGAACAAAAGCTACAGGGTGTGCAAACAGGGGCATTGTAGGCAACAACTACACAAGGATGGAGTACATGCCAAAAGCTAGGAGGAACTAGCGCGAATATAGAAGGCAAGCGCACATACGGTTTGGAGGACAAAGCGAGCTGAGTGTCCATTGGCGGCGTAGGAGGTAGGTGTATGTTGTGCAACCGCTTAACCAACTAAGAATAAAAAATCAGAAGTCGCCACAACGATGCATTGTGCCAACTGTTCACGACAAAGTAATAAGGAAAACAGGTGGGAGCATGAACAATGTTCATCTGATAAGTTAACCCAGTGGGAATCTATGGGTACCAGGGTTCGATGGGCATATAAGACCATCAGCAAAAGGAGGAGGGCGAAGGTAATCTTATCAATGTTGAGGCAAGATGGAACTAAGAAGACAGAAGAAAGTCCCTAGATCGTAACCTCCACAGTTCGGACTACGCACAAGGTCCTAGGCAAAGGAATTCAAGGGTTGCAGGAAGCCATTTGTCACGGCAGCAAAAGGCTTCGCGAAATCGATGAAGAATGGGCATGGCTGAGGAGGAAAAGCATGATGTTAGATGAAGAAATCAACAAAATGCAAATTGGCATCGCACAATAGGGCTGTGAGAATCTGCAAACAAAGGAATCAGGCCTGGCCACTTCTACCTTGGCACTAGAACAAACTGCGACCCTACAAACATGGTTGTGACTGCACCAATGGAGGAGTGTACCATATATAGTAGAGCACGATGGGATAACAAATACAAAGGCACTCGAAAGGTACCCGGAGCTCGGGCTAGTAGGGACGCCAAAAGCTCGCACTTGGGGTGCGACCACCTGACTAGATGTGGAAAGCACATTCTTAGCACTCCAAGCAGTTGAAAGGAGGCGCGGGACTATAAACAAGCCTGTAGAAGACCTACGCAGAAAGAAGGTTCTGTGCTGGGCCATTTGGTCAGCAAGATCATGGTCACGCCGAAGGGGTTGCGCTGCCACGTGGGAAGGCTGGGAGGTGACCGTTGACATCACTATTCATGACAAGAAGTTTGAGTTACGGAGGAGAGGAGTGGGTGGTGGGCCATTAAGATAGGAGTTCCAAGCTAGATACGAAAAGATCTGCCACCAAGAAGATATTAATGCAGTGGAAGTGGAGGGAAGGGTTAAATTAAAATTCACACGTTCATATAAAAACTGTTGGGGTAGCCCTACAACAACCCTTGCCTATGTGAAACCTAAGCTAGTGCAGAGCAGCGAATACCCACCTACCTAGCCCCCCAAGAGCACATCCCTGATCGAGTTCAATATAGAAACCATGAGAACTAGGGTAAGGTTTGAGGAAGCACCCTATCTGACCTAGGAGGAGCCGGGAGTGGCAACGCTGCCCCAAAAGTTCCAAAGTCCCCACGCACGTCGCGCCCTCAGAAGGACAAGCAGACTAAGAGGCTAGTACGAGTATCGCCGCAATTCCGTAAATTGTCAATAGTAGATAAGGGTAAAGAAATCACCACTAAACTCGAGGAGAAAGAGGAAGATTTGCACGACCTGATCGCTTAGATTGAAGCGCAGGATGAGGAAGAGGAAAATGTTCCCTTAGTACCCTCGCCACCACCATATATCTCTCCATGGAAAGGGGCGACCAAGATACCGAAGGACCTGGATGCCACGAAGAGTACGCTCCAGATCCTGCTTCTTCTGGATGAGATAAGGTTTGATAGTTTACCGCTAGGCCAAGTACCGAGTATCAAGCTCAAAAATTGGGATCTTGTGGATAGTGAGAAGTTCCCCCAATTGGCCAAAGAGAAATTACTGCAGCGGAAGTGGTTGCGAGGTGTGGAGAAGGTGGGATTACTCAATCTGAAGTGGATACCCCACTATCATCGTACAACCATCACCAGTTTTGTCATCTAACAGTTACTATGTCTGGTACATGATGGGTATCTCTGGTTGGAGGAATCGATTCCCATCATAGCCGATTTAGCACACCAAATTTCCTAGCTACCTACTAAAGGGAACGATCCTGCAAATATAGCCGGAATGAGTAGTGACCTCGTAGAAGCCATGAAGGTTAAATATAAGCTGGAAAAGTGGAAGCGAGGATATGTAATAGCAAGCATCAAAGACCGAGGGGTGTGTGTCACCACCCAGTTACTGGCCGGAAAACTCATGAGGAAATTCCGCACAGACGAGGTGCCCGCCTTTGTCATTGAGCTCACAGAGCAATGTGCAGAAGGGGTTCAGTTCAACTGGGCGCAGTTTC
This sequence comes from Pinus taeda, assembly GCA_000404065.3. Classification (NCBI taxonomy): domain Eukaryota; kingdom Viridiplantae; phylum Streptophyta; class Pinopsida; order Pinales; family Pinaceae; genus Pinus; species Pinus taeda. The sequence continues at coordinate 6,581 of APFE031584966.1, read as the reverse complement.
TCTATGATGAATTTTTGACAAATTGTCGGGAAGCCTAGGATCACAGTGAAACTTTCCATTATGCATGGTTGCTCCTAACAATTCTACTGGTTGCAGGAGAACTACCAAGGGCAGCCAATTTCCCAACATTGAGAACAACCTCCCTGGAGCCGTGTGATATAACTCGCTCCAGGCTGCGAAAGATGCCACGAGGATTCTTGAGATCAAGGTGTTTTGGATATTCATGGAGGTGATTATCTAGACATGGATCGCTCACAGACCATGGTTATCCTCGACAGTATACAACATTTTGTAAAGCACCGCTGAGTTCAAAGCAAACATGCATAATCTGTATATCCAGGCGCAGAAGGATCCAAATCGAACCTAAGTAAAGCTCCCATTCATCGCAATGGACGATGCACTTTATGAGGTACTGGCAGCATGGCCCCCAGAGTGGCACGCCCCAGACTTGGCTGAATTAGAAATGATGGTAGCACAACAGCAAAGGAAGGAACTCAAACTGCGAATCACTAGGATGGCAGAAAAGGCACGCCGGGAGCAAAAAGCAGCGTCACAGCAAGAGGCATCCGAGGAGACAACAGCAACCACCACTGCAATCGCTGAAGAAATCAGGGATGATCAAGAAATGTCCACAGAGCATGACATACAAGGGGAAGCGAAGACACTGGAATGCACGTACCTTCCTACAAAATCGACCCAAGTTAAGAGATCGTGCATCCAAGTGCCGCCACATACACGCAAAAAGACAAAGACAACAAAGAACTTGGAGAAATACTTTGTTGATAGCAGCAAAATAGCGCGTGATGTCACTAAAGGTGCTCTAGAGGAGCTGATGTCGGAGTAGACAACTGTGTTGCGGGAGCTTCGGACACAGTTGCAAGCGTTACAAGTGCGACCCCTAGGAGGGATGATTCCAAACCTCATGGAAGGTCCAACTGCAACAAAGCATATGCTGCATGCCTCCACAATGAACACTTTAGTATTACCAGCAGGCGCCATCATAGTAGAAGCTGAAGGTGACATGAGGAGTTGGGGGTTGAATTTGGCCGCCCTTCCTAGAGAAACCCTATACCAACTACAGGATGGGGTAACCGCTGAGCTCTACGTCAGGGAAGGTTGTGCCCTCCAAGTATTAATGCAGTACAAAGGAAATCTAGAACAAATCAGTCTACAGCACAATGAGTTGATTGCACACAACCAAGGATTGGAACAGGCCATGGAGGAGGTCTGTAGCAGTGTACCAAAACTAGTTGTGCCAACAGAACTCCCCGCAATTGACAAGATTCATCACATGGCGGTAGGATTCTGAAAGGTTCAAGCGGAGGCCGCAAAAGCTCAGTGGGAGTTGAACTTGAAAATCATGGAGCTAAGGATGAAGGCACAGCCTACTACACCTCTGGAAGTTAGGGAGCAACATTGCTGCAAAATTCAAGTAGGATTGTAAGTGATAGAGCGCGTTGTGCAAGATTGCACGGGATAGTTGGATCAGTCCCTTCTTACGCTCACATCACTACAAGAATACCCAACACTGCAGTAGGTAGAGACAGTAGCGTGGGAGTTGCAGAAGGCTTATGACAATGTCTAGGGGACTGTGAAAACGGTCGCCATCACTCAGCATTTGGCCAAAATGAGGGAGGCCCAGGCTCTGAAGGAGCAGGCGGACGTCGCACGACAACGAGAAGTTGAGCTCAAAGCACGCATCTAGCCTTGGCTTAAGGAAGTGTTCACGGTTACCACTATGATCGAGGGGAAGCTGACCCAGTTGCAGGACATATATGCGCTAAGGTAGGAAGGTGGCTCTAACGATGCATCAGAATGCTGGGCACAATTGATACAGGAGTCAGCAGAAGAATGTGTGGCAGATGTCAGTACAATGCAAAGGTTGCTAGAGGAACTATGAGCAAAGATCAACGCACCAACTGAGTGACTCGGGATGAGTCACGATGATTGTGTTGGGGGCCTGTTGGGTAGAGGAGGCCTTGCATAACGGGTTTAGGGCATAAAGCCCACAATTTTGGGTAAAAATGGGGTAAAAGCTCCATGAAACGCGCAGAGCACGAATTGTAATGAGTCCAGTCAAAGGGTTGTGTGCCCAAAAAAAGTGCAAGAAAATAAAAAGTGAATCGGCCTGCCCTTGGTTTGAAGACCATGGGAATGTATAAATAGAGCAAGACTCTAAGGGTAGAAGTCAGTTTTTTGGTTTTGGATCTTGAATGTTACGGGTTTCTAAAGGCGATATTCTCTCTACATCTGTAAGTCCGAGTCAAGGGTGATAGTGGATAGATAGAGGCTCTGTAGTTGTGTGCGCAGAGGCCTGGTAGAGTCCGCGGTTGTGTGCATGGCAGATCTGCCTCTGTATCTGAGTGTGCAGGGCAGATCTGGTTGTACAGAATATGATATAAATAAAGATAAGAGTTTCTGAATCATTGTGTGTTTCAACACAGATCTATCTGTTGCCTATGTTATGAATTTATGCATATTTATGTTTGCGTGCACTGGTTATTACTGTTAAATGTTTGCTTAAAGATCGTCAGAAGTATATCATATCTATAATAATCGCATTAATAATAAGAAAATCTAAGAAGCACTTTATTCTTGAGCTTCGCAAAGGACTGTGCAGAGTAGCGCGAGTGCGCAGATCGGATCGCGACTCCTCCAGTCCTCATCAAGACATGCTAGGGTGTGGAAACTTGGTTCCAACACCCTCCCGTACTACCTTGGGTGAGACTTCAATCCGCGTTTCGTGGATTGTTGCCGAATGTGCCGGTAGTGTGGGATTTGTTTGGCTAAAACACTTTTGAACTTGGGTCAAGACCCAACAAGCAAACACAAGAACTGTGATGGCATCACTCCCTTTACTTGTATACAGGCGACGATCCCAAAAAGGCAATTTTTCCAAAGAGGATGAGAAGCTTCATGATCTAGAAGCTTCTAGAGTGACGAGCTGGAGGTTCTTCGGTGTAGATGAGGTCGAATTCTCCCAACTTGGCCTCTTGGTCTTATCCCTATGAGCTACCTCCTTGAGATGAGGACCTAATCCTATCTTTGGATAAGTCATAACTCCCTTTACCAGCCTATATATTCATCCTCTCCCATTCCCAAAGGGTTGGTCAGGTCAGAGTCTGGTCGGTCTATGCCTATTTGCACCCTTATGCTAAGCGTGTGCCTAGAGGCTATTCATTAGACTTGGAGAAGGAGTGCTTGGAGGATTCTTTGCTTGGACTTGGATTACCACTCAAGGAGAGCCTTTGAACATCAAGGCTTAATACAAGTGCTGGTTCATCTTCCCAAAATATATAAGTTCATGTATTATTTAGCTTGACATTCCTTGATAAGTTCAGTAGGTCTTTATTGGATTTGCTATTGGTTTTGGCATGCTTTATTATCTTTTGATCACTTGTGCAAGTACATAAACACTGAGAGAAGTAGGAACAAGCCCGTGACACAAGCGTTTCGAAGCCCTTGACAAAAGGAAATCAGAATAGCATCAGAATGAGGTAGGCCATCTTTTTCGTTCTTATTTTCAATTATAACCTAGGAAGATGTTAGGTCCCTATAACACTAGTGATTACCCCATTACTATTGTAGTTGTACCCCTTATTAATATTTTTGTGCCCCTATTGTCCCCATATTGTTATTACTGTGCCCCATAGAATCCCTC
>APFE031584965.1:66088-80575 GCA_000404065.3 Pinus taeda | reverse complement strand
TAAATTTGGTTTATTTTACGGTTGATCTTGAATTAAGTTTTGATTTCAGGTCCTACTGTATGATCTCTCAGAATTACCTAGATGCAACTACATGCCAAAGAACATCATTTCGTTCGATGAATTCCAACTATGAGAGGGCTAGGAATTTTTCAATCAAACAAAATGAACTCAAGCAATCAAACAACCTAATGCAACTAATGGTAAGGAAATGAAACTTTTTCTTTTGAAAACACAAGACAATGAAATGTTCTTTTCCTTTCACTGTTGAATGCAAAAGATACTAGTTTGATTTTCTTTTCAATGGCACAAAACGTTTAAAATGATTTTGAGAGACAGCTACACCAAGCAAAAGAAATGAAATCACTCGATGAAAAGACAACAAAGTCCCCAAGACACCAAAGCAGTTTTCCAAATCAAAAGGAAAACTAAGATCTATGAGCTATGTGATCTAAGCTCAACAAGACAAAAAGGAATTCTAAGGAGGAAGGCAATCGCTTGGAACACAACCAAAACACTTTCAACAATCACCGAGCAAATGCAAGGGAGCAATTAGAGTGTTGACTGACCCAATAGAAGACCAAAAACACCTAAGGGAGGCTCGACACCAACAAAGCCACAGATGCCCTGGGCTAGAAATGTGAAATCGATAGAAGAGGGCCAAACACCCAAGGTTAAAGGTAATCTATGCATCGATAATTTATGCACAATTCATGAAAAGTGTGCACGTTCAATCTATGCACAAAATGAGAAATCTCTAATTATGGCAAGTGTCGATTCTAATTGCAAGATAAATTCTCAAACAAGATTGATCAATGTAATCTAAGAACCCAATCAAGTGCAATCAGAATGGGGATTTCCAAAGATGAAAAAATAAAATTACTCAAAGGCGATTAACACTCATATACCCAATTTAGCCCGGCGAATGAGGGGGAAATGTTTTTGCAAAAACAAAAGAAAAAAGATGCAAAATTGTGAAGAGACTGAGACAAACCTTCAAGTAATGATCAAAGGAAATAAAATTAAGAATTTCTCAAAAGAGAGACTCAAAACCAATCAAACAAGACTCCCACATTCTCAAGCAGTTGAAAAAGACATGGCAAGATACAAACCAAGCAGCGAAAGAGAAGAGGAAGGTTTTGCCAAAACGAAAAACAAGCAATAAGCGAACCCCTGCAGAACAAGGCTTCGCAAGCAAGCGTGTCACAGTTTAGACAAAATAAAACAAGTCAAAAGCCAAGTGGAAAGAACAGGGGACAGTGAAACCAACAGGTTCAGGAGGCAAATTTGGACAAAAAGAATTTTACAGGATCAGCGTGGGTGACCCCTCAGCAACAAAGCGATGACAAGGCAACGCCCGTAGCAACTTTGCGCTGTCAGCGCGGAAGGACACGGATAAAGGGCGCTGGCCCAAAAACAAGGTTAGCGCGACTGTTAAATGTATAAGCGCGATGACAGGGAAAGCAAAGAAGTAACTATGCGATGTCAGCGCAGCTGTTCTGAAATAAAACGCACTGAGGCTAAAAAACAGTCAAAATCGAACCAAAAACCCCCAAACCAAGGTAACAGGCTTTTAAGACAATTAAAGCAGTTCCCAGGATGAACCAAGAAACCAACAACAGCAAACTAATCCCCAATCCTTGACAAGAGAGCAATAATCAAATTCAAAAGCAAAGATGAACAAAAAAGACACAATCAGCTATCCCCAGCGGAGTCGCCAAATTGTTGGAGAGGTAAATCCCCTCTACGGATAGAGGCGATCCCTACTAGCCCAAAAGGGGTCTAGCAACAATCAATCAATGCTACTCTGCAAGTTCCTAATTGCAATTAACAAGTGGGTAATGAGCACCTACTTGGATTCCAATGCTATGTTTGATGAAGAGATGCCACTCTCGCTCCTTCGCTCCAGCCGATCACAATCCTCCACTATCCTCGTGGGCGGACACCTACACAAGCAAAGAGAAGACAAACACAAGCGTAAAATCTAGTAAAAGAAACTATACATCAGTCAGAAAGGATGTAATTCACATTAATCATTCATAAGACAAATGAGAATGGAACCATAACAGTAGTCATCTATCTTTTATTAATCAGAAATAGAGTAAGGTACAACCAAGGTTCTGACGCTGAGTCCTTCTCTAGAGGGTCCAGCCAGCATGTCTCATCGGCATTCACCTTTGAAGGTAGATCTCCCAAGTCAAAGAGGTCTCTCTCTCACACAAGGCAACAAACTCATAACCTTCTTTAAGCTCTATAGAAACACACAACACACCAAATGCCTACAAAGAGCAGGACTAATGCACTATGAATTCCTCTATGTCCAAGTCTATATGTGCGAAAACTAGCTGCTCATGGCAATGGTGGAGGCTTATATAGGAGAAGGAGTCTCCATGAATAGTGAAAGGATGAGCTTACCCCCAAGAAAAGTGGATTAGCAGGCGAACAGACATGCTTTAGAAAGGATGGCGACCTTTACAAAGCTAACAGCCAAGTCTGGAGTCATCTGGAAGGCTGGCTGTTAAAACAAACTCGCCCAAACAGGATCAGCGCAGGTGCAAAACTGGGCTAGCGCGCTGGCATCGCATCTCAATTACAGAAGAGGTCTGGTCAGCGTGAACTAATACAAGCAGATGGCGCGCTATTTATGAAATTCGACCAGCGTGGAAAACTCGTGTGCTTCCGTGCTGGCAGTGCACCAGTTATACTGTCATCCGCCAGTCAGCGCGGTTATTTTAATAACAGTCGCGATGATCCAATAAACTTAGGAAAAGAGGGTTTTTTGGCCATTTCAGAGAGCATGAGCATGATGGATTAGGTTTCATGACACAGTGGGGAGACTGACAAGGAGACAGTGACATTTTACTGTGTAACAAGGACGTAGATAAATTCTACCCTTATACCATAGTATGCCATTTTTCTATTCAAAGTTTGGATATTGGTTAGTGTTTTCAATTATTGAACAAGTGTCTGGATCCTTGGCATATTCAGTTTGAATCTCGTCCAACCAATCAGGAACTACTACCAATATTTTCGTAAGAGAGCATAAAAAACAACATTATATTTTCCGTTTTGTGTAAATTTCCCTGTCAAATGCGTCCAATTTCTATATCCACTTTTGTTGTTTTGTTGATAAGGTTTTTCTTTTTTGTAACATGAATTAAAGGATGTTGTGATCTGTGCGAATTGAGAACTTGATTCCTAATAGGTATTAATGCCACTTGCTTAATATATGAATAATGGCCAACATCTCTTTGTGGTAGGTATACTTCAAGCTTTCCCTTTTATTGAAGCTTTCGACTTTCGTAAGCTATGGGGTGATTGTCTTACATTAGTACTGCTCCAATCCCAAATCCTAAGGCGTCACATTCTACCACAAAAGGTTTAGAGACATATAGGGTTGCTAGTACTGGGGTAGATGATATTATCTCCTTTAATGATTCAAATCATTCGTCTACCTTATTGTCCCATTGAAAGAAATTTTTCTTTATTAGATTTATTAGAGGAGAAATCACATGTGTGTAATTTTTTATGGACTCTCTTTAATATCATGTCAATCCAAGGAATCCTACGAGCTTTGATACATTCTTTGGCTTGAGCCAATCTTTGATTTCTTTAATCTTGATTGGATATACTTTGACTCCTTTATTGGATATGATGTGCCTGAAGTACTCAACTTCCTTGTTTCCAAAGGTGCACTTTGAAAATTTAGCATAGAATTGATTATTCTCTAATATAGATAGTAATTCTTCTAAATGCTTGAGGTGCTCCTTCTAGGTCTTTCTATATATGAGGATATCGTCAAACAAGACTAATACAATTTTTCAAAAAATTTCATGAAAGAGTTCATTCATGGTTACTTGGAATGTGGTTGGTTCATTCATTAATTTGAATGGAATCACCTTAAACTCATAAATTCCTTCATGTGTCCTAAATGCAGTCTTCTCAATATCCTCTAACATTACCCATATTTGATAATAACTTGATCTCAATTCTAACTTTGAGAAGCATTCTGCGCCATGAAGTTCGTCTAACAATTCATATATAAACAGAATGGGGAACTTGTCTTTAATGGTTATCTTCTTTAATCGTCAATAATATATACACGATATGAAGGATCCATCCATTTTCCAAACTAATACTACTAGGGCTGCATGGGGCTGCATAGGGAATTCTTACTTTTGTAATGAGTCCACACCTTAGCAGATCTTGGATTAGCCTTTCTATCTCTATTTTGTGATGATGAGGATAGTGATATAGTTTGACATTACCGGGTGTCACATCTAGTTTGAATTCAATGATATGTTACATCTTCCTTTATAGAGGTAATGTCATAGGCAACTCTTGATACTTTTTATATTGCTAGATCAAGGTTGTAACCTCAGGTTGTTACTAAGTTCCTTCTGTAGATAACAATTTTAATTGTTCACATTGTGCAACGAATACTGGTGCTCCCTTTTGAATAAGCTTCTTCATTTGTTGTGTAGACACGATTTGAGTAGGAGGAGCTTGAAAACCCAACAATTTTTATTTCCTTCCAACCCATTTAAATTTGATAAGATGCCTTTGGTGACTTGCGGAATATGTTCCTAGGGTTTGTAACCATTGTATTCCTAAGACAACATCTACACTTCCCAGCGGTATTGTGTAAAAACTAGATTCCATTTCATAATCACTTAATTACAATTTGGCTTTATGACATTTCCCTACTCCATATATGTTCTTACAATCTGCCACCATAACCTTTATGTTTGTAGTTGGATAAACACACATGTTTAATCCTTTTTCCACTTTAACATGTATGAAATTGTGGGTGCTTCCTGTGTCTATTAGTATAATAACAAGTTCCTTTGTCTATTAGTATATCTAGGGGTATAAAAACAAAGATGCATCATTTCTCTTCAAGCCTCTCTTGGATTCTAATAAACACTTTTTACTCTTTATTTGGATTTTAAAATTCATTGCTTGATTCCAAAAGAGACAAAAGAGAAACTAAAACAATAAGAGAAAAACCTTGTACACATGCATGGCTTTTAATCAATGTCTTTGTAGATTCAATTTGGAATTAATGCTTGCATGGGGATAGTTTTGGGGATAAAATTTAAAATAAGTCTAGGGATTTTACATAAAGGTGGAAAAACCATTCATTTCACAATTGGAAATAATATTTTTATGGAATTTGAAATGTCAGTAATATGGAATTTATGGAATTTAATAATGCTAGTTTTTAAGAATTTGAAATGTCTAGTTGGTGGCTAAGGTTTCTTATTTTGTTGGATGACATATCAAACATTTGGAGAGTCTCACTTGTGCCAACTTATACTAAGATGTGGTTTCTAAGGATAAGTGTTGAAAAAATAGTTGATGGCTAAAGTGATGTATAGATAACCTCTTTTTTCCTAAGAGATCAACGTAAGCTTTATCTTTATAAACATTCCTTGAGATATTATCTCTATTCATTATATTTATGACTTTTATGAACTAATGATTTTTTTTATGGATGGAATTGTTGTTTATACCATTTTGACTAATGTATACCCAACGCATCATAAGAGACTCCCATAAATGACACACATAAGTGACATAATTAAGTGATGTCCCATATCCAATGTACATAAGTGATACTCTTCAAAGTGAGACACATAGTTAAGATGCCACAAGATATGTCCCATAAGTGACATCGTTAAGCATCAATGCACACAAGCCATGGTACACCATATTAAGTGTCACATATAAGTGATGCAACTTAACTAAAAGGGCTTAAGTAATGCACAGAAGGAATTGAAACTGTGACCATCAAAGCATATGCATTAGCCCACATAAGGGATAAACCACTAGTGACACATAATTAATTTCTTCCATAACACACATAACTGACATGCCACAAGAAACAAACATGTTCTAAATTGACCAATGTACACAGTGGCTGCAATATATTCAAGAATGTATGAAGGAAATTTTTCCTTCTATTAACAAATGCCTAATATTTAAAAAAGGTTGACTCCTTTCTTTTTGAAAAATGTAGTGTATTTTCATAAATATCACAAAGTGGAGAGAAATAATGCAAAATGCCAAGAGTTGAGCATGAAAACTCCAACATAGTGAGTTAAAAATTTAGTGCATAATTACATAATGTAAGTAAGCACGCCATACTAACCTTATATCATACTTTTGCAATTTTGATCAATGTATATTGAAGTGGAATTTGAAACACCTTAGTTTTGTGCAATTTGAGAACCCTAGTTTTATGGAATTTGAAAACCTTAGTAATATGGAATTTGATAACCATAGTTTTTTTCAATTTTAAAAGTTTTGTAAGGTTTCTTATTTTGGTATATGCCCTATCAAGGGTTTGGGGAGTCTCACTTGTTCCAGCAGGTACTAACCTAGTTGATGTATAAGGTGATGTGTGGATAACCTCATTTTGTCTTAAGAGATGAACATACATTTTATATTTATTCACATTACTTGGGATGTTATATTGTTTCATTATATTTATGTTGTTATGAAGTAATGAAGTAATGAAACGTTATATGGATGTAATGGTTGTTTATACCATTTTAACTAAGTTATACCCAACACACCATTAGTGATTTCCACAAGTGACACATATAAGTGACATAATTAAGTGATGCCCCATAATAAATTTACATAAGTGATACGCCTCCATGTGAGACACATAGTTAAGATGCCACAAGATAACTACTGTAAGTGACCTAGTTAAGCATCAACGAATTGAAGCAATGCACATCAATGCACACAAGCCATGATAAACCATATTAGTAATCACATATAAGCGATGCACCATAAATAACAAGAAATAAGTGATGCACATATGCAATGAGACATTACCATCAACATGCACTGATTCACATAAGGGTAATTAATGTTCTTACATGACACACATAATTGGCACACCATAAGAAACACGTGTTCTAAATTGACCAATGCACATAGTGGCTTCAATATATTCAAGAAGATATATAAGGAACTTCTCCCTTCTAGTAACCAATCCCCAATGTTTACAAGAGGTTGATGCCACTCTTTTTGAAAAAAAGTAGTGTACTTGCATAAATATGAGAAGGTGGAAATAATAGATCATAAGATGCCAAGAGTTGGGCACAAAAAAATCCAACATAGTGAATTCAAATTTTAGTGCATAATTAGACAATGTAAGTAAACACACCATATTGACATTACATCACAAGTTGGAAATGTCCATTGATGTATATTGAAGTGGAATTTGAAAATCCTTAGTTTTGTGCAATTTGAAAACCCCAATAATGTGGAATTGGAAAACCCTAGTTGGTGGCTAAGGTTTCTTATTTTGGTGGTTTCCCTACCAAGGGTTTGGAGAGTCTTACTTGTGACAACTTGTACTAAGATGTGGTAGCTAAGGCTAAGTGTGGAAAACCTAAGTGTGGAAAACCTAGTTGATCACTAAGGTGATATGTGGATAACCTTATTTTTTCCTAAGAGATCAACTTGAGTTTCAATATATGAGAAGATATGTAAGTAGATTTTGCCTTATATAAACCAATCCCCATTATTGAGAAGAGGTTAATGACACTCTTTATGAAAAAAAGTAGTATAAATGTAAAGATAAAAAGGTGGAGATAACATAATGTAGAATTCTCATGGTTGGGTGTGAAGACTCTAACTTAATGAATTCAAATTTGAGTGCAAAATCACCCTGCATCACAAGTTGGTGATTTCCATTGATATATTGAAGTGTAACACCTAGTTTGTAGCTAAGGATAAGTGTGGAAAATCCAATTGATGGCTAAGGTTATGCCATGGAAAATCTCATTTTATCTTAAGAAGTAAACACAAGCTAGAGTCCAATGAGCCTACAATTTGATAATATAATGCTAATATTTGAGATAGGCATGTAAAACATAGCATTGCTAGTTGGAAATGTACATTAATGTATATTGAAGTGGAATTTGAAAATATCCAGGTTTGTGGAAATTGTAAACCCTAGTAATGTGGAATTTGAAAACCCTAGTTGGTGTCTAAGATTTGTTATTTTGGTGTATACCGTATTAAGGGCTTGGAGAGTCTTACTTGTGCTTTGTTGCACTAATTTATGGTGGTTAAGGCTGAGAATAAGAAGGAAGAATATCACTAACTTGTAAATTTGGAATACAGGGAAAAAGTACCATTCAAGCAATATCTCCAAAGGAGTGGCAAATGGATTCATTGGTTGAAGAGAGAGACTAATGGAAAAGGTTAATACTAAGCATGGAAGACCATATAATTGATGGCTAAGGCTAAGTGTGAAAACCCTAGTTTCACTAACATAAGAGAAACTAATGTGGATATGAAAAAAGAATTGTGTGTATATGGAGAATTGCTAACAAATAAATTATACATTGTAGGCACGCTTGAAAACTATGTGCATAAAATGATTAGGTGTTTGAAAGAGCAATAATAGACAAATCGATGTGAAAGGAGGACTATAAAATAATTGAATCTGTCGCAAGCATATATTTCGAAGAATAATTGGGGTGTTGTTGAAAAACACCATTGCTTTTATTGATGAGCTGTCATGTGACTAAATTCATTGGTTAACTTGGGCATAACAAAGGACAACATAATTAGATGCATTAATTAATAATAAATAGGAGTAATTTATAAGTTAAATGAAAAATAAACGTACCACATAGCAAATAACACATAAAATAACAAGCATACCACGTACCTAACTACTTACTTATGGTCATTTAAGTAGACCATCAACATCACTTTTAACACTAATGGTCTCCATTAAATTCTCATGTACATGGTCACATAAGAAGTATCATACCTTTGATGAGTTCTTCCTGGGAATTATTGTATTGTAGTTGGATATTTGTACCAATAGGTAAGTTTATATACTGGTATACAAAATTGCGTGGTCTATAATTTTCAAATACAAACCTTTTTCTCTTTCGTGTTCTTTCACTTAGTGTTCGATATTCTCATTTAATAACCATCAAACCAATTAAAAAATCAATTCCTCTGGAGTCAATTAATGTGACATTGAGGGTATCCTTTCCTTCTATGCGACATGCCAACCAATAGTCGTTTCCCCATTCATTACCTTTTGGGGCAACCACTACATATATGTGTCGTGCAAAGAATGAGGTGCCAACATGTGGGTCCACTAAATAAACAAAGTATACTACATTTATGCTAGTTAATAAAAATTAATCAAATATTCATTGAACTTGACTGTACAAAATATGATATTTGATCATAATCCATTGTATACTGAGGCCACTCTTTGTTCCAAAGGTCATTTCTCACCAAATCTACAATCTGGTCATTTTAATTTTCCAAAAATCTGACCAAAAGAGTGTTTGAATTGTTTTTTTATGGTGGGAATGGATTCAACACCATCAACAACCCTTGGGGCACCCAAAACCCTGAGACTTTGACAGTTGTAATATAGATTTCCCAAAATTTCTGCCAGATTTTTCCAAAATCATGTCAAAATTTTCGCTATTTTCCAAACAAAATTGTAATCTAATTAAACTACTCTCCAAAATACTATGATTTGTTCTCCTCTAGTTCTGATAATTCTATATACGTTCACCAATAAAAGAAAAAGACAATCCAAGTTCCCAACCATCACTAGTTAAAAAGATAACGAATCCCAACTATCAAGTACAACAAAGAAACATTGAACGTACAAAATGTGAGATCCAATAAAAAAAACCTGTCATTCCTCATTGGTTGTAAATGCATTCTTTGAACCAACTCTCAGTCCACGGATTTGAAATTGAAATGCACATGCCGCGCCCTTTACTATTCATTGTATTTAACCAGAAACTCACTAAAATCAAAACCAAACGTAATTGACGCGCTTCCTCTTTGAGTTCGCTTCCTCTTTGAATTCGTACCACTAAGCATATCACGGAAGCCAGATCATTCTTTCCCGTGCCACTGATCTCAATCAAAACCAAACGTAATTGACGCGCTTCCTCTTTGAGTTCGCTTCCTCTTTGAATTCGTGCCACTAAGCATATCACGAAAGCCAGATCATTCTTTCCCGTGCCACTGATCTTTTGAGTTGAAGGAAGGCTTCCTCATTGATGAATACGTAATTGACGCGCTTCCTCTTTGAGTTCGCTTCCTCTTTGAATTCGTGCCACTAAGCATATCACGGAAGCCAGATCATTCTTTCCCGTGCCACTGATCTTTTGAGTTGAAGGGAGGCTTCCTCATTGAACTCATCGCCCATTTGCTAATAGGTTGGTGTCTTCTGTATCAAATTGCCCTCAAATACACTCATAGCACTGATTCAATTTCCCTTTCACAATTCTCTATGTAATGGCAATAAAAAAAATTGGATATTCCTTGGGTGGCTATTCAATAGTGACATCTTCTTTCAATTTATATGACAGCTTGACAAACTACAACTCCAGCTGACACTATCTCATCAATGGCAGTGGATACGATTTAAAAAAGTCCCCCTTTTTAGGTGCCCGTAACCACGGATCTACACTCCATGCTCCTCGCTCTCCTTTCATGGCCTCTTTACCAAAGCATTTCCTCAATACAAAAGCCATCGAGAATTCCACCAGAAATTTGCAAATGAAGTGTGCTACATAAACTAGATTACATCTACAATTGTAGTTTTATTGTTGGATTTGGGATACACGTTGGAGAATAGCAATTTCTCGATAAAATATTCCAGCATTCCAGCGGAGGGTCAAGATCCATTATATCTTTGGCATATTACCGTAAAAGTTGTGAATGGTGAAGATCCATTCTATACTTATTAGCATAGAGTTGTGAATGTTCGCATTTGACCATAACCAATTAGGGAAGATTAAAACTAGATGTCTATCCAACATTAATAATTAATGGCACAAGATATCATCTACATTCAATAACTTTCTACATTTTGTCACAAATCATAATCCAACATTTCTAAGCCCAATCCTTATTAAGTTGTGTGACTACTAATGGGGATCTCAAAATATCACCTCATAGTCTTCCCTTATGGCTCTCCAAGCCTCAGAAATATCCAACCACTTTCATATAGTCCTCTCGATTTGAAGGTCTCATGTTCGATCCATGTTCATTCTCTAGCAACATGGATTCATGTCCACATTCATGGGATTGTAACATAGTGATAATACAACAATCTCCTTCTCACACAACACAGTTGATAAGCAACAATGATGGTAGCCTTCTCTCTCATATATAGAATTCCCCATACGCTCTGATACCACTTGATGAAATTATAGCGGCAATAGAAGCATAAAGCCACTGATCCAGATGGCTCCAGAGACACACACAGAACAAAGAGGGCCTATGAAAGTTCAAAATCAAAGTGTTTGGATTATGTTCGAACCAGATTCATATTAAAGATCTCGTCGTCGTGATCGAAGTGGCGTGAACAGTTCGTCAATCTGACTCTGGATGAGGAAGATAGAGGTAGTCAAAGTTTTGGTTGACATTCGTTGACTAGGCAAGTTAATGGAGGCACAATTTGGACTTTTTTCCGGCGGACGAAATCTGGCCAACTACGGGCAGATTCTGGGTGAAATTGTCGCCTCGTTAAAATGACTCTTTCATACAAACAACCTCATTACTTTATAAAATATTAAAAAATATATAAAAAAGAGGTAGTGGGGGTGGTACACCTCACCTACATAACCATATGCCGTAGTAATGGGATGCCGGTGGGTATCGAGCTCGCACCAGGCACGTGGGTTGGCCCGCCACCGTGCGGCGACCCCATGATGTACCATTAACCAACCATCAAACCACCCATTAATACCACGAAACCAACGACCCATACACCATATGATGTACCAGCCGCCAATTAATACATGTGCCAGCGCTCAAAGGATTACGAAGGGTATGGGGTAGGCCACCCAATGTGAACCCGACCCCCATCCAAAAAAATACACATGTGGTTTTTAAAACCATAATGCATTAAAAAAAGGGAAGGGGCAAGGTTTGACCACTCGACCCCTTCTCAACAAACCACTAATGTTACCATTGCACTAAAACCACATTTTTGTTTAATCCACTCCAAAATTTATATAAACCTCATTTGCACAATGCGCCCAGGCAACATGGAGGAACCAGGAGCAGGCATGGAAAACGAGGCAAAATATTTTTTTAATTAACTTTTAAAGCAGGGGGAACCATGACTGAGGGGAATGTCGAAGAGGGTGAAATTTTTGCAGTGTCTAAATTAGACAAATTTTATGTCAATTTTACACCTCTCAGCGACATGAACCCGATAGCGCAGCCAGTTTCCTGATATGAGCAGCCGAATTGCAGAGGACCCGGAGGAGGGAATCTTTGAGGAATCTAAGGGGAATCTTAAAGATTCCTTGAGCCCTAGATTCTCACTTTCTTAGAATTCAGAATTTTGACAGTGGATTTTGCACTATTCGACGCCACAAATCTGATGATGCATTTATATTTTCCATTTTCTCATTTCATATTTCAACCACTTTTCTAAGTGGAGTGCATGTGTCAGTATTTATGTGCGAGTAGCAATTTCCATGCGATTCGACGCCGCGAGATCGATGGTCCGAACAGCTTTAGCAGTTTGACATTTGGTTCATTAGATGGCCCCTGGATGTGAGGTATATGTAGTATGTTCATATACTTATTTTACTATGCATTGTGCTACACAGATCCCTGTTTGATGTTTGATGTAGGATCTTGTTTCTTACTCGTTTTCATGATTCCTGCTTGATGTGATGTGGAATCATCTATGTGATGTACTTGTTCTCATGATTCGCCATTTTTATGTGAGATTCCTTTATTGTTATGTTGATGGGATACTCATGTGTCGCCATGTATGATTGCACTGAAATTCCTTTTATGCCATGTTGGCGGGATGTTCATTATCCGCATGCATGAGTTTGAGTCATACTAATAGGAGTCCTTTTGACTGAGAGTTCCTATAGCGGAACATCTCTTGGAGCCACTCCTGCGTGAGGGCATTTTCCTTGTATGATAGCGACACCATCTCTTATGTACATCATCACTATTGACAACACTTAATGCAGTGGCCTACACCATCTTGACATCGGGGCCCAGAGACGTAGTCCCTCTTGGACGAACTCTGTTATCAACGGCTTATGTTTTCATGTGTTGATGAATTTCATGTTCCTCTTCTTTACATCATGCAGATGTATTCATTAATGTTCTTTTAAAAATGCAATTGAACACATCATGAAAGTAAAAGGTCTTGGAAGGGTCCTTTGTCACACTTGGACCTGGATCAAGTGGTATCAGAGCGGTCTTTGCGTTGATGTGAATTGCAAGCGTGAAGAATGGAACGTGCATCGATAGAAGATGAGAAAGTGATGTATGAGACCATGCTCAAAATTTCCAAAAAGGTAGAAATAATGTATGAAACTCTACAAAAAGAGACAGAGGAAAATGAGCGATTGTAGCTTTAGTTGCAAGCCATGGAAGAGGCCCTGGAAGAACTAAAGTACAACAAACATATTATTCAAATAGAAAACAATGAATTGAAGATGCGTCTACATGAAGAGAAAGAGGAGAAACAAAGTTTGCTATGATAGCTGCAAGCTAAGGACGAGGCCTTGGAAAAGATGAAGCATGACCCATGTGAGGTAAAAAGTAATTCTTTGAATTCATGTATGTGCCCTGATGATGATTTCACTGTTTTTGAAAATCATACCACAGGAATTGGCTCCAAACTATTGAAGAGAATGGGGTATGAAAGAAAAAGCTTGGGCATTAATGGGCAAGGCATCGTCAACCCCATCAAAGTAGAGGAATTACCCTGTTGAACAAGACTTGGGTATGTCAGAAAGGAAGTTGGGGAATGCACCGAGACAACTAGCAAACCACCAACAACAAATGATGAGAAGCCCTCATCAATTCTTTCCAAACCGACAAAGGAAGTAAAAGATGTTGATTTCCTTTCGGTTTCATCTTCACATTGTATGATTTCTGTTGGAGATGTGGAGATCCCAATTACAAGGACAAACATGAGGCTCCTTACCAGAATGAGGCATGAGGAGGAAAAAGAACTTGGTCTTAATAACCAAGGCATACCTCAACCATTGGAGGTTGTGCAGAGACTTCAATTTGGAGGCTTGAAATACACCGAGGGTGAATGCTCGAAGGTGTCATATGCTTTTGAGACATTATCAAAGTCGTTGAAGAAAGAGAATGATGGGAACACATCCCCGTCATCCCATGGCAGTGTCCATCGCAGGGAAAGAGCTGAGAAAAGCTCGCATCGCCATACTTACACTAGAGACAACAAGGAAAGGTATAAACACTCTCGACATTCGAATGTTCATTTCTATTATAATCATGTTCTTAATGATGAACGTCAAACATGGAATCGAAAAACATGTACCTTTTGTGGATTACATAACCATACATTTTCTAAGTGTTGGAAAAGAATGGCAGCACACAAAATAATGATGCATGAAAGACCCTCTCAACAGCAGGTAAAGAAACATGTTAAGCAGATTTGGAGAAAGAAGATGT
>APFE031584965.1:41373-64880 GCA_000404065.3 Pinus taeda | reverse complement strand
TTTCTAACGAGATATTGTGCATGTCAAACAGAGATCGTATGCCAAAGTTACGACCCCGGGAAGTTGATGTACCAATTTACCCAAACGGGGCCCACAGTTTGGCGTTTCATCTTCTATGGTTAGGTTTTTGGATGTTTAGGGGTTTCCATTATTTCTCAACAATAAATAGGCCTTCGATCCTCATTGTAACACAATTCAGAGGCATGTAGCCATCCCATCTCTTCTCATAGATAAGCTACCATCGCCCTAGCTGGTTTATTTCCATTTTTGTTTGTAAGAATATTTCAGTGTTTTACATTAATGAAATGAAGTATTATTTCCACTACATCTTTGTGTATATGGTTATCTCTGTATTTTGTTGCATTCCTATTTAAATTCAGATCAGTGGTATCAAAGCGGTTTGTTTTTTCTCTGTTTTTCTTTGCATGTCCCCAATGAGGTCGAGATATAAGGAGTTAGGGCTTGAACTGTTCGAACCTTTGCAAGACTAGCCTCACAAATCCCGATGGCCTCCCATGGAGAATGAAAAGAAAGATGAGGGGACAGGAGATCCTATCAAAATCTTGCTCGAAAAATCCCTAGAGCGACCAAGGAACGCGATGATGGACAACTTTGCCCAGATCCTTCAACGACTACCCAGGGGTGACACATCGGCTTCCAACAGATACTTTGGAAATGCCACACCGTTTAAGGTACAAGTTAATTTTGAAATCCCCATATTCGAGGGTCAGATAGACACATATGTCATCGATAAATGGTTAAATATGCTAGAGGGTTATTTTTATGTTCATGATTTTTCCAGTTAGGAAAAGATTATTTTCGCTATTCTCAAAGCAGCCCCCCATGTCAAGGACTGGTGGGAAACCTACTGCAAGAAGAAGGATGAAAGTACAGGCTCACTATTTTCGGCCTCACCCACTTGGAATTCATTCCGGGATGCCATCAAGGAGCAATACTACCCTGTCAGAAGCTATGAGGATCAATACATAAAGTGGACCACGCTGCAGCAGGGAAGGGACCAAGACGTGCCAGAGTTTACCAATATTTTCCATACCCTTCAAACAAAGTTGGGTATCAAGGATTTGGAGTAGCATTTGGTACTCAAATATCGTGGTTGCCTACACAAGTACATCCAGGAAGAAATAAATTCCTGAACATCTCATTGCTCGACATGACATAGCAATATGCCATTAGGGTCAAGCAAAAGTTTAAACAGAAGAAGCGAGACTTTGGATCTGTGAATCTGAAGCAAGGGAAAGGTGCCCCCAAATCGTAGAACAAAGGAAAAAGCCAAGGTGGGGTGGCCCAAGACAACCCGCCAAAGCTGCAAGTAAAGAACAGTGTCGCGAAGCCAAAAAAGGACACGTGAAAGTGGTGTGAGTTCCATAAGAGCTCCACTCACAACACAAGTGAGTGTCAGGCCAAGCAGTCATTGGTGGCTGAGCTAAAGGTTTCAGAATCAGATGCATGTTTTGACTCTGAGTTAGAATCCAACAAGGGGAATGACAAAGGGAAGAAGATTATCGATGCAGAGCCCAACGCCACTGTTGCCACCACAAAGATCCAGAAGGAGGAACTCGAAGATCCAGAGGAGGAGGAGCATCTCTTCCACTCCCAAATGTGGGTAAAGGGCTCCCTGCTATAGTTCATTGTCGATAACGGGAGCCAAAAGAACCTCATTTCGGTAGAGGTCGTGAAGCGGCTAGGCTTACCAACCATATCACATCCACAACCGTACACCATTGGGTGGTTTCACCAAAGATGGGATCTTCGCATGAGCCAGTAGTGTCGCCTTCCATACAACATCAAGCCCTTCACGAATGAGGTATTGTGTGACATTGCTCCCCTTGAAGTTTGTGATGTATTATTAGGACAACCATATTTGTGGAAGCGACATGATGTGTATGAATTAAGGCCCCGCGCTGTTATTGTTACTTTGGGAAATAAGTTGTACAGGATACCGGAGGTAGCACAGCCTACCGCCATCTCTTTGGTTACTGCAAAATAATGCAGTAAGCTCATTTCCAAAACCGAGAAATTTGTTTTCCTGATGATATGCCCTCAAGGAAAGAAGAATACAGTGGCCAAAACCTCCAGACAGGGCCCCTCCGCACGACAACTACAGATGGACAAGGTCGTGAAGGAGTATGAGGACATCTTCACCTCCCCCGCAGGGGTTCCTCTATACTGTCAGGTCAAGCACTCCATCGATCTAACCCCAGCTGTGTCGCTGCCCAGTGGACCAATCTATCGATGCTCCATTTTGGAGAATGATGAAATCAAGAGGTAGATTCAGGAGCTACTACAGAAAGTTCACATCTGTCTGAGTTCCTTGCCTTGTGGAAGTCCAATCGTGTTGGTATAGAAGAAGGATGAGACTTGGAGACTCTGTATTGACTATCGGGCATTGAATAAGATCACTATTCATAATAGGTACTCGATCCTATGGATTGATGACCTCCTAGACCAACTGAAGGAGGAAAAATATTTCAGCAAGATCGATTTGAAGTTAGTATATCACCAAGTACCAATCAAAGCCTCTGATGTGTGGAAAACTGCCTTCAAAGCCAAGGAGGGTCTTTTTGAATGGTTGGTTATGCCTTTCGGATTGAGGGATTCTCCTACAACCTTCATGAGGCTAATGGATGACATCTTGCGACCATTCATCAACTCATTTGTAGTGGTATACTTGGATGACATCCTGATCTTCAGCCAGAGTTGGGAAGAGCACCTCCACCACATCCGACAGGTTCTCCAAACACTGCAGCAACACAAGTTATGTGCCAATTTGGAGAAATGCACTTTTAGCATGACCTAGGTTCAGTATTCGGGATACATTATTGATGAACAGGGGGTGCATGTGGATCCAGCCAAGATCCAAGTCATTCGGGATCGACCATCTCCAACCATGCTGACAGATCTTCGCATCTTTCTAGGTCTTGCCAACTTCTACCATAGGTTCGTGTTGGGATTTTCTCATATTGCTTGGCCCTTGAGTCAAGTCACCAAGGGAGGAGCGAAAGAAAAATTATTTTGGTCTGAATCTCAATAGAGGCATTCATAGAGTTGAAAGATCGTCTCTACTCGACACCAATGCTCACATTACCAGACTTGAAACAACCATTTGAGGTCGAGACAGATGCCTCTGACTATGCTATTGGGGCAGTCCTTACTCAACACAGGCATCCAGTGGCATATCACAGTGAGACACTTTCAGACACAGTCTGGAAGTATCTCACTTATGACAAAGAGATGTATTCCATTGTGTAGGCCTACCGAAAATGGAAGCATTACATTTTGGGGAATGAAACGGTCATCCACATAGACCACCAACCCTTGCAGTTCATACAGACCCAAAGGAAATTGCCGAATGATCGCCATGAAAATGGTCCACATACCTGCAACAGTTCCATTTGAATATCAAGTATAAGAAGGGCAACACCAATAATGTTGCAAATTTCCTCAGTCGACCACCGATCATGGCGTTAACCACCGTGCCCAACTCTTGTGGGCACAAGACTTTTGATTAGCCACTTCTCTACAAAAGCGACCCAGAATTTGGCCACACATACCAGACACTCTTAGAGAATCAACATGTTCCAGATTTTCACCTCCAGGATGGGATGTTATGCCACCTGGGTCACCTTTGTGTTCCTTCAAGCAAGTGTGCCAAAATGATTTGAGAAGCACACTACAGTCAGGCTGCTGGGCATTTCGGGGTCGAGAAAATGGTGGCGGTACTATGGAAGTATTTCTATTGGCCGAATCTTTGATAAGATGTCGGGAAGTACATCAAATCATGCACTGCCTGCGCCATTGCCAAACCAACGATCAAGAAGCAAGGCCTCTATACCTTATTGTCTAGCCCTAGTCGACCTTGGGAATCCATCTCCATGGATTACATGTCAGGCCTTCCTTCCACTAAGCATGGAAACGACTGTGTTTTTTGTGGTCATCGACAGGTTCTCGAAGATGGCCATTATGGCGGCTTACAAGAAGAATATCACAGCAGAAGCCATTGCTAAACTCTTCTTTGAATGAGTGTGGGTACACTTTGGGATCCCATGGTCTATCATATCAGATCGGGACAACAGGTTCCTCAGTACATTTTGGTCCAGTATGTGGTTGATGCTGGACACCAAACTCACTAAGTCCACAACCTTCCATCCTCAAATTGATGGCCAGACAGAGGTTTTCAACAGGATGATCGTACACATTATGCGCATGTACAACTCAAAACATCCATGCACGTGGGACGAGAGCCTCCCCTATGTTCAGCACAGCTACAATCGGGCTCTCCACAACTCAACTAGCCACAACCCTTTTCAAGTGGGCTTGGGATTCCAGCCACTATGTCCCATTGATGTGGCCATGTCATTTGTAGATACTCATGCAGATTAGGCTCATGTCCAGTGTGAAACAGATAAGGCAAACAACTTCATTGAGCACATCCAACATATTCACCAGCAAGTCCATGACATTATACAGAAATCAAATGCCAAGTACAAGTAGCGACATGATCAACATCAGGTGCCACACAAGTTTTAGGTGGGCGACAAATTCTAGTTGCATTTGCAAAAGGAATACCTTACCGGAGCCTATCAGAAACTAATACCACTCTGATATAGTCCTTACACCATTACCAAGGTTGTGGGAGACAATGAATTTGAGCTCAACATTCCCCCATTCCTTGGCCTGCACCCAGTGTTCAATGTGGACCGCCTTCGGCCATACTTTCCACCATTACTAGACACATCCAACATTGTAGAACAACTCACACCCACAGAATTAAATCCAAATTGCATGGAACAAGCTGCAACTGATAAGATCATGGGCACACAAATCAAGCATAATCACCAGTAGAACATCCAACTGTATCGAGCTGTTAAAGTAGGCCAACTCCTTCACCAGGGCAAGTGGCTCACCAGGGACCAAGTTAGCAGAAGTTTACTCATCTCATGGAGGAACTCAACGCAATGGGCACCATTGCTTCCTAAGGGCGGAGGAATGATCCAGGTGGATATTGGTGGCCACCCGCCAATTCCACTTCGACCCCCACCATTGTTTCTTTTAGCTTTTTAGTTTCCTCTATTGTAGCATAGTTTACTATTTTTAGCAGTTTTTCGTGTCCTGAACTTCCAGAGCCGTTTTGAGGCCCTAAATGACGTTTTTGGGAAAACTAGGTGCAACATGGGTCCATGGACTAATGTTTCTCTTCCCAAAGTTGTAGTTCTCAGATAGAACTTTCTAACGAGATATTTTGTGCATCAAACAAAGATCTTAGGCCAAAATTACGACCCCGTGAAGTTGATGTACCAATTTACCCAAGTGGGGCCCACAGTTTGGCGTTTCATCTTCTACCATTAGGTTTTTGATGTTTAGGGTTTTCCATTATTTCTCAACAATAAATAGGCCTTCGTGCCTCATTGTAAGACAGTTCAGAGGCATGTAGCCGCCACATCTCTTCTTAGAGATAAGCTACCATCGCCCTAGCTGGTTTATTTCCATTTTTGTTTGTAAGCATATTTCAGTATTTTACATTAATGAAATGAAGTATTATTTCTGCTACATCTTTGTGTATATGGTTATTTTTGTATTTTGTTGTGTTTTTGTTTACATTCGGATCATTGGATTATGCTTGAACCAGGTTCATATTAAATATCTCATCGTCGTGTCACAGTGGTGCAAACGGTTCATCAATTCGAGTCTGGATGAGGAAGATAGAGGCAATCAAATCTTTGGTTGACTTTTGCTGACTGGGCAGGTTAATGGAGACACAATTTGGAATTTTTTTGGTGGATGGAATCCGACCAACTCCAGCCATATTTTGGGCGAAATTTTCGCCTTGTTAAAATAACTCCTTTGCCCAAAAATCCGAATTTTCAAAGAGCCTCATTACTTTATAAAATATTAAAAAATATATAAAAAGGAGGTGGTGGGCCACCACCCCCACCACCCCACACTTCACCTATGTAACCATATGTCATAGTAATGGGATGCTAGCGGGTATCAAGCCCGCCAGCCACGTGGCTAACCCGCCACCGTGCAACGGCCCCATGATGTACCATTAACCAACCATCCAACCACCCATTAATACCACGAAACCAACGACGCATACACCATATGATGTACCAGCCACCAATTAATACATGAGGTAGCACTCAAAGGATTACGGAGGGTATGGGCATGCTACCTAAGGACCCGAATCCCAGCCAAAAAAATACACATCCGATTTTTAAAACCATATGCATTAAAAAAAGGGGAGGCACAGGGTTTGACCACCCGACCCCTCCTCAACAAACTACTAATGTTACCATTGCACTAAAACCACATTCTTGTTTAATCTACCCCAAAATTTATATAAACCTCATTTGCACAGTGTGCCCGGGCAGCATGGAGGAACCAAGAGCGGGCATGGAAAACGAGGCAATTTTTTTTTTAATTAATTTTTAACGCAGGTGGAACCATGAATGAGCGAAATTTCCAAGAGGGTGAAATTTTTGCAGTGTCCAAATTGGACAAATTTTACATCAATTTTACACCTCTCAGTAACCCTAACCCGATGGTGCAGTCAGTTTCCTGATCTAAGAAGCTGATTTGTAGAGGACCTGGAGGAGAGAATCTTTGAGGAATCTGGGGGGAATCTAAAAGATTCCTTGAGCCCCAGATTCTCACTTTCTCAGAATTCAGAAATTTGACAGTCGATTTTGCACTATTCAACACCACAAATATGATGGTGTGTTTAGATTTTCCATTTTCTCATTTCATATTTTGGCCACTTTTCTAAGTGGAGTGCAGGTGTCAGCATTTATGTGAGAGTAGCAATTTCCATGCGATTCGATGCCGTGAGATCGATGGTCCAAACAACTTCAGCAGTTTGACATCCACTTCTTCAGATGGCCCTTGGATGTGAGTTATATTTAGTATGTTCATATACTTCCTTTACTATGAATTGTGTTGCACAAATCCCTGTTTAATGTTTGATGTGGGATCTTGTTTCTTACTCGTTTTCATGATTCCTCCTTGATCTGATGCGAAATCATCTATGTGATGTACTTGTTGTCATGATTCGTCATGTTTTATGTGAGATCCTTTTGTCGTTATGTTGATGGGATACTCATGTGTCGCCATGTATGATTGAATTGAAAACCCTTTTATGCCATGTTGGCGGGATGTTCATTATCATCATGCATGAGTTTGAGTCATACTGATAGGAGTCATTTTGACTGAGAGTTCTTGTAGCGGAACATCTCTTGGAGCCACTCCTGCGTGAGGGCATTTTCCTTGTATGATAGTGACATCATCTCTTGTGTACATCATCACTATTGACAACACTTAATGCATCGGCCTACACCATCTTGACACTGGGGCTCGAAGATGTAGTCCCTCTTGGACGAACTCCGTTATCAATGGCTTATGTTTTCATGTGTTGATGAATTTCATGTTCCTCTTCTTTACAACATGCATATTTATTCATTAATGTTCTTTTAAAAATGCAATTTAACACATCACGAAAGTAAAAGGTCTTGGAAGGGTCCTTTGTCACACCCGGACCTGGATCACCCACATATTATGAAGCAAGGGACACCGAGAGCATACTCCAATTCCCAGACAAAAAATTATATTAATTAAATCATTATCCTATGTGTCTTTAATATTGTACACGTAGACCCTTTATATAATGTGAGGTGACCATAACAAATACATTATAATTGGAAACTAGTTCTAACTATTTCCTACAATATCTCCCTAACCATCTCTTATGAGCTCTCCATAACCTCTCCATGATTTTCTCAACAATATTCATTTCTATATTAATTCAATTCTCTCCATCTCTCATCCCTAAGTAGACTTTATAGAATAAGACTACATTATTATATATTTCATTATATTATTCACTAAACATTACAAAAAGGAATGATTTCCCTTTCATGAGAAATATTCTTTGAACTAATCCTTTTTCCATCTTTGACTTTATTTTCCTTTCTCTTTAACTTTGGTTTTCCCTAATATTTGGTCTTCTTCATTCTTTGTTCTAAATCTTCCTTCTTCTTATACTTGCAACATAAACATTAGTTGAAGTCCACATGAAAGGATTACCATCCCTTGAAATACATGGGTTGCCAACCACTGTATCTATCGGTTCTCTAGGAAACCCCTTTATGTAGATGGTTCATCATCCATTTATTATCACAAATTTTCAATACATGTATTTGTTACTCCCCCTTACACATTGTCATCATCATCATCATCCTGGGTTATAGTTTACCCATAACCCTATTGTCAATGCTCCTACACCAAACATTAAGTCATTGGAAAGTAAATCTTCCAAGAAGGACAAACAAACAAAATTGTAGTAGGTAGCTCCAAGCATGAAGTAGACAAGGGAATAAATTCTACAATCCTCATTACTAATTCTATAGTGATAGCTACACTAGTTGGAGAACTTGAACAAGAAGGAAGTTCTAAACCTCATGAGCTAACAACAAACAAGTGAGAAGATCCCTTAGTTCCTCCAACTGATCCTACAATAGTAGCTAATCTAATTAGAGATTCATAATAGGAGACAAAGTCAGAAGTAGATCACAACCCTATTTAGGGGCCTAAATCACCACACCTAGCAATCAAGTTTAATCTATTTGGGAGTAAAATAATGGCAGAGGGAGAAGGTGAAGTGTTTATAAAAGCACCAACAACAACCCATGAAGAGGAAGAGGTAAAATTTGGGTTCCCCATTGTGGATCCCAACATAATGGTCCAAATGAAAAATATCCCTCCATAAGTTCTACCACATTTCTATGGTAAGATCAATGAAGATCATGATTCCTTTTTGTTTGAGTTTAACATATTGTGCAGAAGTTATGAATTCTCTACTGATGCCCGGAAGCTTAAGTTGTTTCCTACTACCCTCAAAGATGTAGTCTTGTGTTGGTTCATGGGGCTAGGGGGAAATACCATCAGAACATGGGATGGGATGCATATTACCATCCTTAAAAATTACTATGAATATTGTAAATCTAGGGACTTAAGGGAGGAAATACTTCATATCACACAAAAAGAGGAAGAAAGCCTGTAAGATCACCTTGAAATGTTTCTATATAGTCTCCAAAGATCTAAACAACATAAGCTCAATCGAGGCACCATCAAAACCATTTTCTTGAGGGGTGTTCTAGATGACTCCATAAATGTATTCAATTTAATGGTATATGGGGATGTTTCACAATTTTCTTTTGATAAAATTAGTGACTCGTGAAGGAAATATTCTCACAACCACACCAATATGGAAAATGAATGAGAGATTCGTTTTCTAAGAATGTCAAGTGTGCAATAAGTGGTGTAAATAAACTTGAATTATGACACTTATTAGAAAGTTTTAAAAGTGATCTTCTTGAAAATATAAATTTACAGTTAGATACTTTGCAGTTTAAGAAAAAAAAGAGGAACTTAAAGATAAACACTTTCTATATTTAGTCCTAAGTGTAGACAAAAGCACCCAATGTGAGAATGTCCTTTAGATTGTTAATGTATGTGCTATATGTGTAGGTGATCATACAACAAAAAATTGTCCATCTCTACTTGGTCTCAAGGAAATCTATTAAGCAAAAAATCAAGCAACAAGGAAATTGTATGCACTTGCACCAAAAAAGCCTTGGAAACCAAGAACCTCACGTATATCTTCAAATATTACACCTCAATATTCTCATTATTTTCCTAGACATTAGCATTCATCTCAGTTTTTGAGTCCCCCTATGCCTTAGCAAGCATAGGTCCCATAGTAAGTATAGAACTATCCTTGGCAGCAGGGTTGGTGAGGACCCCATTATGGGAGTATTCTCACCTACTCTTATCCCATATGACCATAATAGCCATATCCTCCACAGTTTAAATATTCATACCCAACATATCCTCAAAATCAACAATTTCATCCAACTACGCCACCACAACAATTGCAACTTCCACGACTTCAACTACAACCTGCCTAACCTCCACAACCTTACGGTTACCTGCCTAGACAATTTCTAATCATAATAACAAGGAAAATCAACAAGTTTTTAATGTTGAGTTCCCCCTTGAGTTGCAAGAAATCCAACTGAGATAAGGAAAGGTTCTCAATAAAAATAAAGATTTTCCCATTATCATTGAGGAATAAAAATATAGACTCACCCATCATTAGTGAGGAAGAATCGAGGGATAAAACTCCCAACCAAACAAACATTGATGTTGTAATAAGGAAAACCTATTAAAATTTAGAGCCTCCATCATCATCCTATTTTCCTCCCTACCCGGAAAGGCTAACTCTACAAAATCCCAGCATGCAGCCTGAATTTGACCTGGTTCCATAATTAAGGAACATTTGCATCAAAGTTCCCTTATTACAAGCTATCAAATAGATCATGATTTATGCTAAAACTATTAAGCATTTTTTCTTAAAGAATCTAGGGAGGAAGAGGAGAGAACCACAAATCATTTGGTTCGTAGGGAAAATAAATAATTTAACGTGAGGATGAATCTTTAAGGAGAAATATATGGATCCTAGAAATCTAGTTGTTTAAGTATAGATTAATAACGTCTTTGTTCCAAATGTTTTAATATACCTAGGGGCAACAATCAATGTGATGGTAGGATAAACCATGAAACAATTGCAATTTCCTAGCCTCTATCCTACACCTATAGTTTTGGAATCTAACCAATCCAATGATAAATCTTGAAGGTGTATTGGATGATGTAATCATCTCATTAGATTCTTGGGAGTATCCAACAAACTTTATGGAGTTTCAACCCAAAATTCCTTCAAGATAACACCCCTTTATTATGGGATGACTATGGCTAGCTACCACTAATTCCTACATTTGTTGTTTCTCCAAATTTATGATTATTTCACACAACGAATCAACAAAGAAAGTGACTTTGTACCCCCCTAGCAAATCCTCTCATGAATTTGAAAATACCTTATGGTTTAAGAATGCTAATAGTGATGAAGATAATTTCTAGTCTATTTCCTCCATTGATCAAATCATGTAGTTTAAAGAACATACATATCCAGGTTCATGATTTTCTTGTTAATCTAAACTTTTTACAAAATCCAGATCCACTTGATCACATTTCTAGTGTTGAATTTCAAGAAAAATATAACCCAAAAACCTCATCATCACTACAAATCCCTGCAATGTCCATAGACCTATCAAGATCTCATTCCACTCTTGTTGAAGTTAGCCTAGGTAAATCCATGTATATAAATTCTCAGCTAGATACATCTTAACAAGAATATGTAGTTAGAATGTTACAAAAACAGACCAATGCCTTCACCTGGAGATACCATGATATGAAAGGAATCCCCCCTAAAACTTGCATGAACCATATCTACATTTAAAAGGGTGCCCAACCTATTAGGCATCCCTAGAGATATATCAACCCAACTCTTAAATAAGTTTTTAAAGAAGAATTGTAGAAAATTCTTATGTGAACCTCATCTACCCAATTTCAGATAGTCGGTAGTGGGTCTGTCCCCAAGTGATAGTCCCTACGAAAAATTGGGAAATGGAGAATTTGTGTAGATTATACAAAACTCAATAAGGCCTCCCTTAAGGAAAAATGCCCCCCTCCCATTTATTGATCATGTTTTGGACATGTTAGCTGGTAAGGAATATTTTTCCTTTCTTAATGGTTTCAATGGGTACAACCAAACACAAATATAACCAAAGGATCAAGATAAAACAACCTTCACATGTCCATGGGGGGCATACTCCTATAGAGTACTTCTATTTGTATTATGCAATTCTCTAGCTACTTTTAGAGAGAAGTCTTATCCCTTTTTTTTCTGATCTCACTCAGGAGTGTGTTGAAATCTATATGGATGATTTATTTGTATATTGTGATTATTTTCATGAAGCTCTACAAAATTTAGAAAATGTTTTAATTATATGTCAAGAATCTAACATTGCATTTATAAATAACAAATGTTGTATAATGAAAAACCTATGGATCATTATTGGTTGTCTTATTTTTTGTGCAAGGATACAAGTTGATCTCGCGAAAATCAAAGCCATCTTACAACTCTCAGTTCCAAAATCTCATAAGGAGGGAAGAATCATTTTATGCCATGCTGATTATTATAGGATATTCATAGAACCTCTCACTATAATAGCTTTTCCTTTTTTTAAATTATTTGCTAAGGATGTTGACTTTAACAAGATGATCATTGTCACAATGCTTTTAAAGTGATTGAGGACAAGCTCACCAAGGCACCTATTATATGGGGGGAAATTGGTCACTTCAATTTCATATTTCTACAAATGCCTCAAATATAGCCATTGGGGAAATCTCACGGAAATATAAATATCATTCATCTTATGTCATCTACTTTATTAGAAAAAATCAAACACCTTTTGAATTAAATTATACAATTACTAAAAAATAATGTTTATTAGTAGTACATACAATCAATAATTTTAAACATTATGTCACTGAGTATGGGGTCTCTATTCATAGTAATGACTCTGCCATCAAATTATTAATGAAGGCTATTACCAATGGTAAGGTGACTAGATGCATATTGTTACTACAAGAGTTTAACATTGCCATTTTGGATAGACCTATCAATGCTAATCTTTTATCAGGTTTCCTTTCTAGAATTCATATTGAAGGTCAAGTAACTTCTCTAGATGACAATTTTCCTTATGAATTTTTTTATATCTACTAACTCTCCATGGTCTATAAATATAGCCAATTATTTAGAGAGAGGTAAGCTACCACAACATCTCTTTTCTAAGAGAAACAAAAGATCATTAGACTGAGTGCCTCATATTCTGGATTGGAGGAGACCTCTTCCATATTGTACCTAAATTGATCATTAGGAAGTTCCTATGACATGATGAGATGGCTGAGATATTTGAGAGCCTCCCATGATAAGCCATGCAGGGGGAATTTCACTGACAATATGAAAACTCACAAATTACTCCATTATGGGTATTATTAGCACATCATCTTTATGGATGGCAAGGAGTACATTCGAAGATGTGATAATTGTTAGTGAATGGGCTACCCAGTACAATCCAAAGAGATTCCTTTGTAACCTCGGGTACTTATTGATCCTTTTGAAAAATGGGATCTTGACTTTGTGGGACCCAACAACCCAACATCTAAAAGAGAAAAGGTATATATTGGTTTGTGCATATTATGTAACTAAATGGGTAGAGGCTAAAGCTGATCTTTTTCATGCTATTGAGCAAGAAGTTGTGGATTTTTCATTTGAGGATTTTTTCACACACTTTGGTGTGCCAAGGGAAATTGTAACAATTCAAAGAGTGCAATTAACCTTGAATCTTGTAGAAACCATCACTTAGCAATATCAAATTTTGCACTAGAGATCTTCACAATATCACCCACAGGCCAATGGGTAGGTGGAATCTACTAAGAAAGTCCTTGAGGCCATCTTAACCAAAATAATGTAGATACATGACAAATATTAGGTAGATCAACTTCCTGAGGCTCTTTGAGCCTATAGGACTACATGGAGAAACATGACTAGGCACACACCATACAAACTAGTGTATGGTAGACAAGTTCTCTTACAAATAGAATGTTGGCCCAAAAGTTACACTGAGGGAGGGTGAATCAATGTTAGATCAATTTTACCATTTCACAACTTTTCATAATCATGCAACCATATAGCAATGTACTATAAACATTATATCATCAACTATAACAATGCATCATGATATCATTAACATATCAAGAAGCCATCACATCACAAAGAGACACAATATTTTAGGTGGAAACATGTGCGGGAGAAAACCATTAATATTCTTCTTCTTTATCTTCTATTCATTTACATCAACTTGCAAGCTCTGACCTACTAGAAGCAACCACCCCCAATCAATGCATGTTGTCACTTGCGGTTGGCTACAACCTGATTGAGACACCAACCTTGAAAGAAGCAAGTAGTTGCTTGCTATAGGCTACAACTTGATTGAGGTTCCAACCTAAAGAATGAGTAGGCTCCAACCTCAGTAGAGTCATCAACCTCCTTATTCAACTTCCTTGTGGACCTCTATTTCATCTAATTTTCAAACTGGATCCAAAGTCATCATATATCATTGAATTATAAGTAATGTCATAATTTGCAATATTCCATAAACATCACAACTTATACCATCATCTCATATTGTCACTTCCACAATCACTATCATTACAACCTTCAAACACTATCGCTGCCACACATAGTCATATCAATTACATTCATACTGCTTCATATGTTTTGCTCCAACAATTTCATCAATTTAGTCACTTAAATCCCTTCTCAAAACTTGTTTTCACCATGTATAAAAAACCATTGAACTCTACACATAGACCCTAAAAAAATTTCTCAAGAATGTTTTGCCATTAAATAAGCATCAAAAGAGTATCACGTGCCTCTGGTTACATTCATCTTATAACTCTAATCATCTAGTTTCTTCTAGAACTCAATTTGGACAAATATTGATTCCACAAACAAAAAACACATAAAAGTATATAATAAATTAATTGTTTTACATAATACCCCTTTCTGAGTGCCCTTCTACAAAATGCACATCCTGGTGCTAGTACTACAAAATGCTCATTGGCGACTAGCTAGATATTCGACAAAATGTACACATGAGCCAAAAAAAAATGACCTTGTTATCCCTAGTGGGGATTTAACTTGAGTCTCTACCAATACTATACACATTATTACTAATCATCCTCTACCATGTGACTTGATACCTACTCCTTGATGGTTATTGTTATTTCTAATTTGAAGACAAGTACATGAGACTCTGCCATAATAACAACCATCCACATGTCTTAGCTTTGAAATTCCATGTTGTATAATTATATCTGACTATTATCCATTTTTATTTCAAGTGCCAACCCCAATCACTGTTCATTATGTATAATATTATCGATCAGGGTGATTGATGTATTCCTTCATGGCATACTGATTTAATGCTAACATTTGCTAATTATACATTAATCCATATTCCTATCACAACGTAATTTTAACAAAATGTGTCATATCCATAACCATGCTTAAGTATATTTGAATCAATAATAAATCTTGGCCTCCATGAAAATATTTTTTCCAAAACTAAACCATATTTGTGATCACTAACCAAGAATATAGTGGCGAACTCCTCAGATCAAAACCAAATGAACTTTTGCTAAATTAGAGCTATATGATCAACCGAAATATTACCAATGAAACCAGAACAATGGACATGGGAATACTTCGTAGCAAAAGAAAAAACCTTTTTTCAAAACCATAACGAAATCGTTCGCTTACTTCTCGAGCTTACCACAGGACCTTGTGTTAAGAAGAATTTCTATTCAAATTCAACTTCGATTTGAATGATAACTCAACTATGTATATTATTTGGTTGGTCCGGACCTTATGAGATGCCAACCTTAGAACTATGAAGCATAGATGAGATTATAGAGAACTTAACCCATGTGACCAATTCATATTACTAAGCTAACATATCCTAAATCCACACGACCATACGAACCTACCCATGTGATTGGGACCTAAGGCTCATTGGTCATCCATGTGGTGAAATTAACATGACATCATCATGCAACATGTACACTCATGATGGGTTCCATGTGTCATCTATTTTTGGGCTTTTGACCAATCCAAAACTACAATTTTTCACTACCATGTGGCAACCCCTAGTTGTGCCATGTCATCGTGTTGACATCAATGCTTAACGTATCTTTTCAACTATGCGAGAGGGACATGTGCCATCCACCAATAGGTCCATGTTATTGTTAAGGTGATGTTGCAACATATCGTCATCTGGTTGGTCCAACATGGGTGATTAAACTTCATGCACCCTCACCATCATTTGTTCATTGGACTATTACAAGTGTCATTGATTAGCTTGAGAGGTGTATGCCATTTAACAACATTAAATAGTGCATAACTTTATGTTCTTGAGGTCGTTGATCTTATTTATCAATGGTGGATCCACTTTGAACATTCCCACTGGTTAACGAATTCAATATTTGGGTTTCATCGTAAATTTTATCCCCTCAATTAATGTTAAAACTTCAACTTGCCATAACTTCTCATCCAGGAGGATTTTTTCTAAGAAGAATATACCATTGGAAAGGTATCGATGACACCTATTCAAACATGTTACTTTTAGGATCTTTGACCATCCTAACTTTATCAAAAACTAAAATACTTTCAAACACCTTTCATTGTTCTTGATGAGAACTTGTAACAGATCCAACTATCATATTGCTTCATTTAAAGTTATGCTACTTCTTTGGTCATCATAGGTGGTATTACTATTGTCTCATAAATCCCCTTTAACATCAATGACATATTATTGTCATCAATGAAAACAATATGTGCAACAATCTCCCCCTTTTTCATTGATGGCAACACCACTATACATTGATGGTCATTGATGTCATCCAATCACAAACTCCCCCTACACAAATTCCTTCCATAGTCAATGTCAATGTTTGCAATCCTAAATTCCCTCCTCAATCAATTTTTGCATCACATAAATGTTTGGAAACTCTCTTCCTTTGACATAAATGGAAAAGGGTCACATATATCTATTGGAATCTTCCATGTTGATGATCTTGCATAAGTATTCATCCATAACCTATTCATGGATGATCATGTGGAACTCACTAACCCATGTTTCATTTCCATTGATATATTCTTATTCTAACATAGTATCCCCCTAATACCTTGCTTACATTACTTCTCATGATTGTTCATGTTCTCCCCTTGAGACCATGCATCCATAGTTGTTCATATTATACCTTGTGCTCCCCATTAGATCATGCACTTTACTTCATCTATAGGTACCTATCATATTCCCACTTTACCTTACATATATGATATCGTCATCAAATCATAGTCCATATAATTCCCACATACATGCAATTTCTTCTTCAAGTTTTGATTTGACAAATAATGAGCTTGAAGAATATTTCACTAAGGGATTAGATTTGAGGAATCATACCTAATCGAGGTCCTCCTTGACCTCTTCTCCACTTCTCCATATACTAGTATGGACTATTAGTCCTTCTTCATTGTACCATCTAGAGTTGAGTCTACAAACTCATGCTATATGACCTTCATCATGACATAAGTGACATTCAACATTTGGTTGCCATATCTTTGGAAATGAATAGGAAATTCTCTTGATCTTGTCCATGTGTGTCCATCTAGGTGCCTGATCATATCCTTTATACCTAACCATATCATAGGTTCTATAATCCCGTGCTCTGTGTCCAGATCTAGTACATAGAAAACAATACCCAAAGAACTGATTTTTATACCTAGACATAGAAGGAGACCTTAATCTTCTGAAGGTGCTTCTTGGAGAAGCCATGGTTCTTTGTTGTTCAACAATAGTATTATTATTGTTAGTGTATGCGTTGTGATGAGCCATACTCATTTGTTGACTTGCTTCATTGTCCCTTGAGATTTTTTGTGATGACTCATATTCATTGACTTCCTTGCATTATTTCTGCCTATGGATACTTCCTCTTCATTCTGGTTCCTTGTATCCTACTCCATTTTGGAATTTCCTTAAGTGTTATTGAAGTGAACATGCTTGGTTTATTTTTAATTAGAATTAGATTTTGTTTGAAGACAATGGGATATAATATTATCTTATTTTATCTCTTCATCATGGATTTACCTACCAATTTCCATGAGTTTGAATTTCAAATTTCACATTGTTTGTAATTGAATATGACATCAAAACCTTGATCACATATTTGATTAACACTCAAGAGATTATGCTTCATCCATTTTATGTACAAGAAATCTTTCGCTTTAGTTCTTTCATCATCAATGGTAATCATTCCTTTTCAAATGATTTTGGTAGATACATTGTTTCCAAAATTTACTTTACCTCCATAAATCTCCTTGATGTTGATGAAATTAATTTGATCCCCTGTCATGTGTCTTGAACAACCACTATTGACATACCACTTATCCTTTTTCTTCTGAGCATCTAATATAAGACCATAATTTTCTTCTTTCCCTATCTTAGGTGGATTATTTTGATTGCAATAATGGCATGGACTATGACTACAAGTAATTTGCTTATGACCAAATGAATGGCATAAAACAATAATAATAAAAGAATCTATAGTACTTGGATGTTCGCCTCTTGTTGCTTGTTTTGGTCTGAGTATCTTCCCAAATTTCATTGGTTGACTACTTTGCTACATATGATTCTTTCTTAGATCTTCATTATGTCATTTTTCTCCTCTAACTACTTTTTCGTTTCTCCCAAGTGTTTCTTGACTTTATCAAATTGCTTTATCAAGAATTCATTTTTTCTCTTAACCTCCTCCAACTCAAATTCCAGAAGCATAACTGATGTTCCATCTCTTTCCATATTTCTTTGGTCCATATTTTAGTAGTTAATTGTTCCTTAAGATGACCTTCTCTAATCCCACTTGTTGGCCCAAAGGTCACACTAAGAGGGAGGGGAGGGGGGAGGAGTGAATTAATGTGAGATCAATTTTACCATTTCAAAACTTTTCATAATCATGCAACCATATAGCATTGTATCATAACTATTATAACATCAAATATAACAATGCATCATCATATCGGTAACATATCAAGAAGCCATCAATAAATCAAGAAGTCATCACATCACAAGGAGACACAAGTTTTTCAATGGAAAACCCATGCGGGAGAAAACCACCAATCTTATTATTCTTTGTCTTCAATTCATTCACATAAAATTGTAGGCTCCAACTTTATAAAGGAAACTACCCAAGGTAAGTCCAAGATTCCACTTGCAGTAGGCTACAACCTGATTGAGGCACTAATCTCAAAATATGCAAGTAGTTTCTCACTATAGGCTATAACTTCATTGAGGCTCCAACCTCAAGAATGAGTAGGCTCCAACTTGATGTAGGCTCTAACTTGATTGAGGCTCCAACATCAAGAATGAGTAGGCTTCAACCTACTC
Source organism: Pinus taeda (assembly GCA_000404065.3). Classification (NCBI taxonomy): domain Eukaryota; kingdom Viridiplantae; phylum Streptophyta; class Pinopsida; order Pinales; family Pinaceae; genus Pinus; species Pinus taeda. The sequence continues at coordinate 45,900 of APFE031584965.1, read as the reverse complement.
TAGGATCCAACCTCAGTGGAGGCATCGACCTCTCTATTCAACTTCCTTGTGGACCTATATTTCATCTCATTTTAAAACTGGATCCACTGTCATCACATATCATTGAATTATAAAGAATCTCATAATCTACAATATATTGTCATCATCACAACTTATACCATCATCTCATATTGTCGATGCCACAATCATTATCACTACAACCTAAAAACATTGTTGTTGTCACAATCATTATCACTGTAAATACTACCACTATTGCAATCACTATCACTACAACCTGCAAACATTTTTTTTGCCACACATAATCACTTTCATACAATTTGGTCACTCAAATCCCTTCTCGAAACTTGTTTTCACCATATATAAAAAATCACTAAACCCTACTCATAGACCCTCAAAAACATGCTCAAGAAGTTTTTGTGATCAAATAAGCATAAAAGGAGCATCACATATGTTTGGTTACTTTCATATCAAAACCCTAGTTGTCTAGCTTCTTTCGAAACTCAATTTGGACAAATATTGATTCCAAAAACCAAACTAAACTATATAATAAATTAATTATTCTACATAATTTCCCTTTCTGAGTGCCTTTCTACAAAATGGACATCCCCAGAATTGGTACTAAAAAATGCTCACCAAAGACTGCCTAGATATTCGACAAAATGTACACATGATCCACAATAAAAAAATAATAAAAACCAAGTTTGACATTGCTACCACGAGGGGGGATCAAACCTAGGTCTCTTCCAATACTCTACACATTATTACCAATCGGCCTGTCCTATGTGACTTTATGCCTACTCCTTGTGAGTTATTGTTATTTTCGATTTGACTACAAGCTCATGAGACTCTACCATAACGACAACCATCCACGTGTTTTAACTCTAGATTTTCATTTTGTATCAACACATCTGACCAATCCCCATATGTATCCAACATGTCAGTCTTGATCATTGTTCACTATGTATAGTCTAATAAATTAGGGTGACTAATGTAATTCTCCATGGCATATTTATTTAATGCCAAAACTTGACAATACTTTAATCCATATTTTTGCTATAACATAAATTTTCAACAAAATGTGCCATAGCCATAACCATGATTAAGTATAGTCAAATCAATACTAAAGCTTGGCCTCCATCAAAATGTTTTTTCGAAAGATAAATAATATATTTGATCACCAACCAAGAATATAGCAGCAAAATCATAAGATCACAACCAAACAAACTTTCATTAAACTAGATATATGTGACCCACCAAAATATTGCCAATGAAACCAAAACAAAAAACTTGGGAATACTCCATAGCAAAAAACAAAACCTTCATTCAAAACCAGAACCAACTCATCCACTTACTTCTTGAGCTTAGCAAAAAACCTTATGTTAACATTGATTTTTATTCAAATTCACACTTTGAGTCTAATGATAACTCAACTATATATATTATTTGGTTGGTTTGGATCTTATGAGAGGCCAGAGGCCAACTTTAGAACCATGAAGTAGAGTTGAGAGTACAAGGAATTTAACCCATGTAACTATTTCATATGATTGAGCTGACATATTTAGAATCCACATGACCATATGGTCATTCCCATGTGACCAAGACCCAAGGGTCATTAGTGATATGTGTGGTGACATCAACATGACATCATCATGCCACATGGTGGCCCATGAGGCGTACCACATGTCACCTATTTTTAGGCTTTTGACCACTCCAAAATTCCATTTGTCACTGTCACATGGTCACCCCTGGTTGTTCCATGTCATCATGCTAACATTAGCAACTGATATTTCATTCCAAATATGCCACCAATAGGTCCACATCATTGTCAATGAGATGTTGCCACATGTTGTCATCCGATTGGTCCAACAAGGGTGATTAAACTTCACACATTGTCACCATAATCCATCCATTGGACTATTAGAAAATGTCATTGATTAGCCTGAGAAATTCACTTCATTTAATGATGTTAATACTGCACATATTTACATTGTCAAGGCCACTAATTTGATCTGTCAACGCTAGATCTGCTCCAAACATGCCCACTAGTTAATGAATTCAATATTTGGGTTTTTCTCTAAAGTTTATTCCCTCAAATAATGCTAAAAATTTAACTTGCCATAACTTCTCATTTAGTGGGATTTTTTTTCTGAGAAGAATATACATTGGATAGGTATCGATGAGACCTAAAAGACCTTGCTATTAGTACGATATTTTGAGCATCATAACTTTATCAAAAACTCAAATAACTTTGAAAACACCTTTAATTGTTCCTGATGAGAACATGTAAGAGATCCAATTATTATATTGTTTCATAGAGAGTCTCATTGATTCTTTGGTCAGCATAGGTGGTACTATCATTGTCTCATACATCCCTTTTGACATCAATAACATCATGTTTTCATCAATGATAATACTATGTGCAACATAAAATTGCAAGTGAAGACATATATGACTACAACGTTTCTAGGCATGAAACTATGTGAAGCACATCAACAAAGGCTCCTTGAACTCAATGAATTGGATGAGATGTATTATAATGATATTCATCAAACCACTCTTGTCCAATAGTAGAGAAGCAAATGGCATGGTAAATTTATTTGAGGGAAGTAGTTCAAGCCAGGTGACTAGGCTCTCCTCTTTGATTATAATTTTAATACTTTTAAGGGGAATTTTAGTACACGATGGTTGGGCCTATATGTGGTTGAAAATAGTTTTGATAATGGAACTATAAAAATCAAAACCATTTATGGGCAACGGATTTCATTTTCTTATTAACGAGCATAGACTAAGATTGTATCAGTAACCGACTAAATGTGAAGAATTCACTCAACAAGTTTTTCAATAGTCTAAGTTAAAAACGGTAGAAATTGAAGATCCCAACATACTGCAACTTCATCATAATATATTTCCTCTTCTCTTAACAAAAAAAAAAAAGTGAATAAAAAAAATAATTTCAATTGTGAAAACCAATCCTATGGCACAATTGAACAAGAATTCTTCTTGAAAACGAGGCAAATGGTGAGCAGAAATTCCCAAAAAATATTTCTTCTTATAAATAAAAGGGAGGTCGCTAAACATTAGAAATGAAAATGGTTTATTGTAAAAATGGGTAGCCTTTTTGCAACTGAATTTTTATGACAATAATTGATAATGACAAGGAAGTTCCATGAAAATCCTCCTCGATATAGAGCTTGAAACAACCATTTTTTAGACCTCTCCACCATAGTTCACACAAATCTCCACTACAATTATTTTTGGACTTGCATCATCATCAACATCAACACCAACATCAATACCTACAGTCATCATTCTATATCAAGAAAGGTCAACAAAGATATAAGTATCTCACTACTTTTCCTTCCTTCTTAGAATTTTTTTGAAGTGAGATCATCTTTGTCATTTGTTTTTTAGTTTCTATTCATTATAATAATTATTGGAGTTGTAAGATAAAAATCTATTGATGTATTATTCCTAACACAATAAAATCAATCTCAAACTGTCTTAATTATGAATCTATAGGTTTTCATGTATCTCTCATACAATCATGTAACCATTGTTACAAGATCAACATACTTGTTACATGACAACCTGTATTGTTTTTTCTAGGGAACTATTCAAAAAATTAAAGCCTTATTAATAGAAAATGGTCATAGGTAGTGATATAGAGCTACTATACACCTCATACCTCCTTTTCTCTTTTTGTTCTTCAAAATTTCATAAGTAATTAAGTTTCCTAGATTCCAAGCATTCATATTCAAAGCTAGGATAAATACTAGAATTTGTTCCAAATTCAAGGTTTTACCAACAATTCTATCCCAAAATTTTATCATTTATATGAGCCCCATGTTTTTTTTCAATTTGTTGTTACAAGGACACCTTAGTTCAAGGTAAAATCCAAGGTGAGAAATTTATTTTAAATCCCTTTAATGTGTCTAAGACATGAAATAATAACAGCCTAACCATGGTCTAATGAAAGATTAAAATGAATATTTCCTTTTTCCTAAACACATATTGTAACTTCACATTGTTTTCTTCACCATATTATGTAATTATTAACTATCGTTTTTGGTTGATCAAAGTGGAAACTCCACCACTCCAACCATATGATGATCCTCTTCCTAATAATCTGTTGAACACCATCATTGAGCATATTATTAAACCAGCTCACAAAAGGATAGAAAAGATAGATGAACACCTTATAAATAAGCCTCTTCGAGGGGGCAACCTCCTTTACATTACAGAAATGAACAATTATTGGATGATACAAATGACAAGGCCTCCTTTCTATATATAGGAGTCTAAGGGGTCATAATATAATCAGAGCCGACCTAATAATAATAATATAAAGGCACACAAATAAGAATAGATGGATTCTATGGGGCACAATATAACAATATGGTGACAATAGGGGCAGAACAATATTAGTAAGGGATACAACTACAATAGTAATGGGCTAATCACTAGTATTATAGGGACATAACATGCCCCTCTCCTTCAAAAAAGTGTTGTCCCAAATCCTTGAGTAGT
>APFE031584965.1:4076-36140 GCA_000404065.3 Pinus taeda | reverse complement strand
CTTGAAATGTATAAGGTGCATTGGTAAGGCCAAAAGGAATGACCAAAAATTCATAATGACCCTCATGAGTTCTAAATGTTGTTTTCAGAATGTCTTCAGTCTTCATTCTGGTTTGATGATATCCTGAATGAAGATCAAACTTGGTGAAGTAAATTGATCCATGCAATTCATTAATGGAAGGAATGGGAAATTTATCTTTAATAATGAGCTTTTTGATCTCCCTATAATCCGGACACATGCGCCATGATCCATCCTTCTTGTGCACCAATACTACTAGAGCAGAGAAAGAACTTTGACTAGGTTGAATTATACCAACTTCTAGCATTTCTGCAACCATACATTCAATTTCACTCGTTTGGGCATAGGGATATATGTACGACCTGATGTTTGGAGGAACACTTCCTAGATCAAATGAATAGCATGATCATGGTCACGAATAGGTGGGATGCCTTTGGGAGTCTCAAATACCTTGGAATGATTGTCCAAGACTTTTTGGAGATCTGGAGAAATAGATGATTTCGATGTGGGAACCTCTAGCGAACATAATTGTGCAATTACACCTCGTTGTTCATACTTTAGAATCTTTGTCATACTGTTAGAGCTGATTATCTTTCCCGGTTTCCCTACAATACCCCTTAATTCAACTTCCTTTCCTTCCACACAAAATTTCATGAAATGTTCTTGAAAATTAAAAGCTATTTTACCCAAAGATTGTAGCCATTAGACTCCTAGTACAACATTAGCACCACCCATTGGAATGGAAATCATTGGGCTATTCGATACATATTCTCCAATGGATAGCTTGATATTATGGCGCCTTCCAGAGAAATTTATTGTTCCTCCACTTGCAACCATCACTTGACACTTTGGTGCTGGGTATAGGAAGCAATTCAATTCCTTGGCTATCTTACAATTAATAAAATTATGGGTACTACCTGAATCAATCAACACTATTACCTTTTTCTTATTGATATGTCCTTATATCTTTATAGTTTGAGGAGTGGTAATTACAACCAATGCATTACAAGATATGGTTGGATTCATTTCTTCTTTCTTGATGTGATCTTTCACTTCTTGAACCTTTTTCTTCTTGATATGTCCTTCTATCTTAAGAGTTTGAGGAGTGGTAATTCTTACCAATGGTTTACAAGATATGGTCGGAGTCATTCGCTCTTTCTCTGGTGTTGGGACCTGGCATATGTCGTCTTCTTTTGATGTTTATTGATCCTCTTCTTCCTCCTCTTCATACTCTATATAAAACAATTTCTTCTCAGCACACTTATGACCTTTAGTGCATTTTCTATCACAATTGTAACAAAACACTTTTTCTCTTTTTTCTTCCAATTGTTGTTGTGTAAACCTTGTAGGTTGTGGAAGGCTAGGAGAAGAAACACTTCCATATTTATAGTCATGAGTGGTTGGATTCCTTGTTTCCATAATTTCGCTTTCAATTTTTCTTGCCCACCTGAATGCCTTCTCTCCAATGAATTAGGTTCCCAAAGACGAAGCTCATGTTGAATGTTATCCTTTAAAGTACCTATGAAGACATCAATCCTTTGCTTCTCTAGAATATCATTTACCCTTATATTCAATTTTTGAAAGTCCTCAATGTGATATTCCATAGAAAACTTTTGTTTGAGATTTATCATTCGGCTAAACAAGGTGTTTCTCTTTGTATCCTCATAATGTGCTATCATTTCCTCCGTGAAAATTGACCACGTAACAAGTGGTTTACGAGAACAAAGCCCTTTATACCATAAAAATTGATCTAGTTCTAAATATGAAGATGTAATGCATACCTTTTGTAACAGTTGCACCTCTTGTAGATTAAAATATTGTTCCATCTGTAGTAGCCAATTTACCAGATCCTTGCCATCAAACTTCCTCATATCAAATTTTCTTGATTTTAGGAGCTCAATCTTGAAACGACTATAATTCTGTAATTTCGGCTCTTCCAGTTCTGAAATCGCGACCTACAGTAGCCCTCTATGTCCTATTTCCATTGCCACTAGTTTGATCGAAATTGGGTTCTCCAAGAAAGAGTTATGCACAATCTCCCAAGATGACCTAATTATATACCTTTTCAGAAGAGAAAACTTGTATGAAGTGCCATGTGTCACTGTTTTGACCTTTGGATCTAAAAAATATTCATAGGAAACTACAGTCCGTTCTCTTTCTGTAACTTCTTACTAAATTGCAATATGATGCTTAGAGAGACTGTTATGATGATTTTCCCAAGGTGACCTTTTTGGAATGTAATTCGGGGGTCTGCAAAAACCCTAACTTCCTCAAACTATATCTCCTAAAATATAGTGGGACAGGATCTGAAATTCAGAGCCAAGGTTCAGACCGATTCCTTCTCAAATGGGTTTTTTCGTAGCTTCTGAAACTTTGTAGCGAAAGCGTTTTAGTGAAAATCCCATGATGACCTGTTTTAGTTGAAATTCTGGAGATTGCAAAAACCCTAATTTCCTTAGATCATATCTCTGAAAATATAATGATACAAGATATAAACTTCAGACCGAGGTTCAGTGTGATTTCATCTCAAATGGTTTTTTTTTCACTTCTGAACTGTCACAGAAAAAAATTTATATCGACAATGTCATGATGACCTATTTGGAGTAGCAAAACCCTAGAATCCAAAGCTCTGATAACCAATGTTATGAAACTAGCTCACAAAAAGATAGAAAATATAGATGGAAACCTTAGAAATAAGCCTCTTCAAGGGGGAAACCTCCTTTACATTACACAAATGAACAATTATTGGATAATACAAATGACAAGACCTCCTTTCTATATATATGAGTCTAAGGGGTCATAATATAATCAAAGTTGGCATAACAATAATAATGTAAGGGCGCAACAATATAATAAGGGGGTTATACTAATAACAATAAGGGGTTACACTAGTAGTATAGGGACTTAACATATCATCATGGCTTGCGTCCATTATCATTTCAACATAATATAATGTAATGTAGCTATTGTATTATCCCTAGCGTCACTCTCACTTTGAATTGTTTCCTTATTCCCACAAGTTTTGATGATAATAAAGATCATTGAGAGACAAAGATTTTAGGTTCAACCCACTATGGAGTATGGGGAAACTTGGCGTTGTTAGATAACAACCTAGATATTTAAATTATTAGAGGGTTATTTGGAATACAATGCAGGTAATCCCATTATTAATGTTATAGGGTGGATTCCCTTTATTTGAAATTTTTGGGGGCATGTTGATGTTGTAGCAATGGCATTTGGATATGGATTTGATGGTGAGGTGGTTCAAGTGCGCAATTTGGTTATGGAAGTGAAAGAGGAATTGGTGGCTCAGGCCACAGTACTTCCACAGATGGGAGATTAATGGTTCAAATAAACAAGTAGAAAAAGGGGTTTTGACCAAGTTTCTTAACTCCGCAAAGTTGAAGCTAGACTAGGGATGAGGCATGGTGTGGTTGTGAATCATAGATAAATCGAGGAACCTACTCTTCGTCCTATAGAAGTTCATAACATGCAAAGAAATGTATGTTGTTACATGTCTTTATCATATTAGGTTTCTCCTCCATGTTGATGTTGGTGTCCATATAAACTTTCCTTACTTCCTCTAGAAAATTCTAGGCCACATGGAAAAATGAGTGCGGTCAAACCCTAGAAATGCTAGGAATATTCTCTACCACCATGACAAATACTAAGTGTGGAATAAATTCAAAATAAAGGAGAAAATTGTGATGCTTTCTTGGTTCGAAATAAATTTTCAATCCATTCCCAATTCTACTAGAAATAACACCACAAAAACCCATTGAAGAGACACCTAAGGAAGTTCTCAATAGAGATAAGGAAGAACCTAGTTATAAATTTGCAAGTGATGACGAGGGAAACATAGTCCAAGAAATTGAATACCTCACTCCTTGTAAAAATGGCCAATAAATTAAAACATCATCATCTTTCTATATCAAGGAGGGTGACCAAAGGTATTGTGAGAAGGAAGTTACTAGAACCAACTGAGACTACCCCCTACCTCCTTAAGAACCCTCTGAGAAAACTACATCACTTCCCCTATCTCCTCAAGAACCATATGAGAAAGTTACATCATTGTCCATTCACTCTCACAACAAGGTTACTTCGCTATTAATAGAGCTATTTCAGAAGACCCATCCTAGCCAAATACATGTTGCTTACATCCAAGCCAAGGAAAAAGAGTTAGTGACCTCTTCATTTAAAAAACCAAGAACAAAATTCTCAACACCCAAGGACCTTAACTATCAGGATTCTGTTGGCCCATCAACCCCAGATGATATTGAACACATTACTGATTTCTATGAGCATGTAAACCCTACAACATCCTCTATTTTTTCAAACAGACCCTCAGCCCCTAGGTTGAGAAAGAAAGATAGAAAAACTAAATAAGTGAAAAAAAAATTGAAGAATTCAAGATTCTGGATCAATATGTCAAAAATGAAAATGCCATCTTGAAAAATAAAACGAGTAGTTGAGATAAGAAATTTATAATTTGTCAAAGAAAGCAAGAAATTCCTTAAGATGGCTAGAATGTGGAATATTAAGAATTATTATATGGAAATACGTAACATATACTTGCAAAGGAAGCTACAGGAAGCACAGAAGAAAAGTGGATCTAGTGTAAACATTAACATTGGAAATATGTAAAGCTACAATACCATCCCAATTTTGATCAATTTTTTTGTGTGAGGACACATACGAACTTAGGGTTGGGGGAGATGTTAGGGCTTTGAGTTGATTTATCATTGCTATCTTCAACCCGTTTTCACCCCTACAAACCCTATTATTTCCCAATTATGAGCCTCAATTTTGCATTATTGAAAGGAAAATTATGGAAACAAGGACCATGAGGCAATTTTTTGTTGTTTATGAATTGTTCATTGTTCTCATGCATTAGGGGAAGCTTAATCTATAAAATTTCCATTAATAGCAATTTGTTAAGACAGGTCCCCTAACTCAAACTAGTTTCTATAACTCAATTCCATTGTTAGCATGATTTTGTACCCTCATAATAGAAATCAAAACATGGGTTCTCTCCTTGATACCATCGAGAAGCTCTCTCTCTTATTCAAGTGGGTCGATGGTTACCAAGGAAGGCGTATAATGTTCAACCCAGCGGTCAACCATGAATAAAGTTATGGAGGGAAAGTGTTCATTAAATTTGTGAACCTATATAACAAACTTTCCAAGCTTGTATGTGGTTACCCAACTCTAGATCAGATGAAATCACACCTTTTCTAAAAAATATAAAGGGGTCGAATTGGATCATCTATCTATTGATTAATTTAGATCTATGGAAATGGTCCCTATGGACATTTAATTGTATAATTTAAAATATATAAGTGATAGAAGCATTTGTTACAACTTAATTCAACCATATTTGAGTAAGTCGAATTTTCATTTAAACTATTGACCTTGGTGCAAAACCTATACCCTTATTTTTCAACGTTTTAGAGTAGGGATGTTGATTAACCATGCCTATTTGGTGTTCCCCCCTTGATTCTCAGTTTGCATTCATGGTTTGGGGTGTCTATTCTCTTTACGCAATAGCATCTGAGTTGCACTTTCTAGAATTGTTCATTCCCAAGGAGATCAACTCGACGAATTAGCTTTATGACTTGGATAGGGGTGAATTATTATAGAATTTTTTTAACTTCTCTTCCCCCTAAGTGTCCAAATACATTCTCCTAGGGAGGCCTAAAGGCCTATATATACTTGTCATATCAAGGGAAAATCTAGATATAGTATTCATATTATAGGGCGAGAGCTCTGTTCATTTGAGAGGCCATCCCTATAGGAGGATGAAACTAGGTTTCTAACTAAAGGAGAGGTGATTTGTGCTTGAAGGTATACTATTTAATATATACGCCATTGATATATTAATGAAATCTTATGATGCCCTTTCTCTATATGTCATTTATATCATGTGTATCATTTTGTTTTGTTCATGCTAATCTACCCTCTTCAGAAGGTAAGTTTTCTTTTCTTGGTTGTGTTTGTGTGTAGATTTATTGGATCTAGGTTTCTAGGGGAAATATATTCATATGGAAGCATTTTCCTTTCATACATAATTAGTTTCAACACTCATCACCAACCTGTGAGGGTTTAGGTGCATCTTTTTGAACATTTGTTTAATATTATATGCATTAAAGTAATAGATGTTAAGGGATTTCATTGATATTTTTGTGCTTGCACAAACATTTGTATGGTGAGCCTAGCGAAAGGCTTATGGAGCAATAGCTCCTCATGGTTTTGATATTTCAATCACAACAGAATTGGTGACTTCATTGGGGAGTCTACCCAAGTATCTTTGAAATCCCTTATTCTCCTTGCAATTTTGGTTTTTTGATTGTTTCCTTCATGTTCTTTATTGTTGAACGACTTCATTTGGGTCTATGTTAGACCCTTTAACTTTATATTTAGTTATATATCATTTGATTTTGTGTTTCAAATTCATATTGCTATACAGAAGTTGATTTAGAGCTAATTACAGAGAGTTTGGCCTCAGGGATGCTTATTAAACGACTATTAAGCTATGTCCTAAATCTATTTAGCCATTGTTTAATAAGCATCTCAGCCTATAACTTGAGTTTTTCATATTTTTCCTAAGAAATTATTTTTATTGTTCATTTATGTGTTTCTTCTATGTTTTACAATTAATATTTGTTTCAAATTTGCTTCAAAGTTATTTTTTTTATTTAGATCTAGCCATTGTAGGTTTTTTTCAATTTGTTTTGCTTGATTTTTGAGGGGTTTTCCCTCAGATCTTGTTGCCATATTTCACATTTGTATTACCTCTAAGGATATCAGTTTAGATATATTTTAGATCTGCGTTAGAGATTTTGTTTTGAAGTGCAGCTTATCTATTCTCTAATTTTGGTGCCTCCATTGAAGGTTTTTGCTTGAATTTTCTTGCTTTCAGTGGCATTTTTTTTTTTCTCTATTTTGGTTGTGAAAATATAGATCTCAAAGGTTTGGTTGAGTGTTTTGGATCTATTCATCTTATCATATTCAAATAATTATCTTTGCTTTCATTCCTTTCTCATCTTCACCTTGAATTAGGGTTAGGCTTTTTTACCATTGTAGATCATTGTTTAACCTTGATTTTTATATCCATTGAACTACAACCCTAGATTTTCTTTTCACTTCCTATTGTTATGTATTATCTTTCTCTTGAGTTTTTTTAGTGATAATTTATTTTTAAAATCCAAGTTTGAGCTTTTGAGTGCTTGGTGTTCTACTTGGTTTCACTTTTTAGCTCTTTTTGTGTGATTTCTTGGGTTGTTTTTTTGGATCTGTTTTGATATAAATTTAGTGAATTTCAGGAAGTGATTATTGACAGTGTGTGAGGTTGTTTATTTCATTTGAAAAGTAAAAATACTATTTTCCAAGTGGACCTTATCTATTCTCTAATTTTGGTGCTTCCAATAGTGAAGGTTTTTGCGTGAATTTTCTTGCTTTCAGTGGCATTCCTTTTTTTGTCTATGGTGGTTCAGTGAAAATCTAGACCTAAGAGGTTTGGCTAAGTGTTGGGTAGCAAAGGCCCCACGTTGCGGTTTTGGGGCTCAAAGCCCACAATTTTGGGTAAAGGTATGGTAAAGACTCTGTGAGATGCGTGGAGCGCGAAGTATGACCAGTCAAGTCAAAAGGTTGTCCGCCCAAAAATAATGTAAAATGAGTCGGCCTGCCCATGGTCCGTGGACCATGGAAATGTATAAATAGAGCAAGGCTCTATGGTTAGAAGTCAGTTTTTGTAAGTATTATCTTGATCTGGAATGTAATGGGTTTATGAGGCAAGAAGTCTTGGAGCGTCTGTGAGCCCGAGTCAAGGGAGTTGGTAGAGAGATAGAGGCTTTGCAGCTGTGTGCGCAGAGGCCTGGTAGAGTCCACAGTTGTGTGCACGGACCCCTGCAGCTGTGTGCGCGGACCCCTGCAGCTGAGTGCGTAGGGAAGATTTGGTTGTACTAAAGAGAAGATCGATAAAGATAAGAATTTCTGAATCATTGTGTGTTTTCTTACAGATCTATCTGTTGCTTATGTTCTGAATTTATGTGTAATTTTTATACAAGTTTATATTTTTATTTATAATTGTGCGCACAGGGTTTTAAGGTTAAATGTTTTCTTAAAGACTGTAAAGAGTAGATATGATATATAATCAACTCATAGATAATAACTCTTAAGGAAGTGCCTTGTTCTGGATCTACACGGAAGTAGAGTAATGCGAAGCCACATAATGGTTCGCAAACCCTCCAGACCACATCAAGACATCCCAATGGTGCGGAAACCTAGGTCCAACACCCTCCCCTGCTACCTTAGGTGAGACCTCAGTCCGCACTCCGCGGGCTGTTGCCGAAAGGGTCGTAGCTGCGGGATTTGTTTGGCTAATAACTCTTCCAAACCTAGGTCAGGGCCCAATAAGCCAACAAATGGTTCCATTGTTGGGATCGGGATCTGCCTAAGGAATGTCTGATGTCGAAACACTAGAACCCTACAAAGAAATAGCTTGAAGATTGGTTGGATCAGAAGCTGCATGAGTTCGTGGTTCAGGAAAACAGAAATCTCTGGATATCAGAAGAAAGGTGGTTGGATCATTACATATACACAGAGATCCACGAGATCTTCTTTGGGTCATTTTCAACAGAGTTGTATGAGTGGATCGCGAGGCTAGCTGACAGCGTGGGAAGGTGCAGACTAGATCAACCCATTGTGTGGACTCCGGAATTGGTGCACAGGCTAGAAGCAGATGAAGAAAAAATCACATGCGCAGTAGATCACTGGTTGGATCGGATAATAGGAGGGTTTAACACTGAGTTCGTGATAGACACAACTGTGAGTTATAGTGAAGCAAAAAGGCACTTTCTCCAAGGGTCACGGGGTAAATATATCAAATCGTTGAATACTTGGATTAAAATGTTGTTATGTGAAAAATGGATTATGCACATTCATTAATGTTCGACGTAGTGCGGAGTAGAAGAGGCTGCCGAGGAACCGAAGGATTAGATAACAACCCTCTGATTTCTATTTCGCGAGAAAGCAAGGAAGAACTCACAAGGTTCTCTCTGAGAAGCACAGTCCAGTTGATTGGGCGGCGCATCCTTCTGATACCACCACTTTCCATGCCATCACCTACTTCTCCTACATCGAATCCATCTTTGCCAACCGCACCCCCACCACCATCGAAGGTTGCGATGGCAAGTGCAGTCAAGTTGCCGATATTTAAAGGCGTAGGAAATGAGGAACCATGTTAGTTATGGTTTTTGGTAAAGGTTGTATGGGAAGCCCAAGGCATAAAATATGATAAAATCAAAAAGGCTACTCTGGTTAGCATGTTTCAGGACTGCGCGTTGACATGGTACATAAAGTACTCAAACGATCATCCAAATGTCGAAATAGCGGCGATCCAAGATGCATTGAACAGAGAATTTGGTTAGCCAAAATCAGATACGTAGTTGGTCATTGGGTTCGAGGAAATCGTGATGTTACCTGGTGAGACCCCGTGGGATCTGGGTTAGAGATTGAAAAGCACAATCCACAAGGCTAACATGACATTGACAGATGCGCAGCACTGTGCGTGGTTTCTGGTGTTGTTGACACCATAGCTAAGGACGACACTATCATAGCAAAAGATCTCAACCCAAGCCAAAGCATTAGAGATAACAGTGAGGTTACATGAAACTCCAATACAGGATCCGGGGTTGGGAGTTGAGCAAATCCATGTGCAACTACAAAACCTGTGCTTAGAAATGCAAATCTTGAAGCAAGAAAGGGCACCCTGACCAGAGGCGCGTATAGAGGTAGGGTGAATTAAATGCAAAAGTCAAGGACATGACAAGGACCACTGTCCCGTCTTTGCGAACTATCTGGTAGGAGGGGGCCCGATGCCATTAAATCTGGAGGTACAAGCAGGGTCAAGTGCAGAACCCACGCTCTGGTGCACCATTTTTCAAGTGGAGGAAAAGCATGCAAGAGATAACTACCACCTGTTGCAGAAGTATACCCAGACCCTGCAACAGTTGTATTGCAACTTTTGTAGATCAGTGGGTCACGATGAGCGAACGTGTCGAAGTTACAATTTAATGATGGAAAGGACCCCAGCCTATTGAGTGCAAACTGAAGCCGTCGAGCCACGCGGGGGATTTCAAGGACGCAGATGAGGGAGAGGAATGGGACTCAGGCAAGGGCATGGCTAGCTAATATGTTATAACTGCAGAGGGCCGGGGAACTATGCTCGCGACTATACTAATCCAACAAGGATATCTTGTCCATATTGTGAATAGTTTGACCATGAAATGGTAGACTGTCTGACGCTTATTGCCCAGATGCCGAGAAGGGGGTATTGTAGCCTACTCCGACTCAAAATATCCAAATGATGAGGTCGGAACCCTACAAAGAGGATCCCAGTGTCAACATGGTACTAAGGAGCAGCACAACCACAGGAGGAGATGCGAGGAAATAGCTTGGAATGATGGGAAGGGTCGTGATGCTCCTATAATGGAACCTGACTTGGAAATAGAATAGGTGAAAGTGACATCTAAAGAAGCTTAGAAGAACTTCACGGAAGTCTCTACTATAGGTAATAGGGATCCAATTGAGCTGGGAATGGATCCCTCTATGCTTACCACCTTTCTAGAGACATGTATGAAGTTGCTAGGTGACAATAGAGCGATTAAAGGACTGCAAGAGTTGATCACAAGGTGCATAAGGTCAGGGGAACCACGCGTAGTCCGGAAACTAGGGAAACATGTCCCGTGCACCGGGTGGGAGATGCGAATGACGGCACAAATCGGTGAGTACAAGATGGACCAGGTCATTCTATATCTAGGGTTTGACGTGAATGTGTTGCCTAAGCAAACGCGGGAATGCATGGGTAGGCCCACACTATAGTGGTCTCCTATTCAACTACGGATGGCCAATCAGTAAAAGATCTTATCGATGGGACGACTGCAAGGGGTGAAAATGGACATTTAAGGAGTAAATACGCAGACCGACTTTGAGGTAATAGAAATTGTTGATGACAGTAATCCATACCCTGCATTACTCGGACTAGATGGGCCATGGACATGAATGGGGTTATCAACTTAAAAAGACAGAAGATGACATTCGAGAAAAAGTCACTTCTTCTCATAGTTCCACTAGACCCAGTTGAAGGAGAGCGCTACACCAAGCCGGTGCGCGACAAAGATAATGATGATGAACTAGATTGCATCTACCAAATAACAGCGCAAGACCAGGATCGGGTGAATCCCTCAGCAAACGGAAGACTCTCATGGGAGCGTGATAGTTCCTGCACAATGGATTCAAATGAGGAAATAGAATGATGGCAGAACCGATTGCATGAAGTCACAACACTCAACTGTAATATGATGATTAGATCATTGCGACACGTAACCACTGAAGTAAGACAATGGCAAGTGGATAATGGCGCAACAAATGAGGAGCAGTTAGTCAACCCTGGCATTTCAATCATAAAGCAAGAGCGGCATAGTGCGACAAAAGAAGCGTTGTGTGCACTAGTATGGCATGCACATAGGAAGATGGGGAGTAATGAGCATGGAGGAAGAAGGTGGTTCCGGGTATGGATTGGCAGATGTGCGCGGCGAACATAGCTAGGGTAGCCAAGATGGAGTCGGGCGGCCCCCCATCTACAACGACGGACATAGTGGTGTGTTGCCCAATCATTGACCCAACTAAATCTATGCGTAACAAGGGTTTGCTAGGTTGATAAGACTGTCAACAGAGCAAGGTGGGCCAAGGAAACTCTATCCCTAGTCAAACGGGAAATAAAGGGCATTTCCCTGACCACTTCCCCTTTTGCTTGACCTAAATGAATAGACCTAGACAAAGGGATCTGGTGGTTGCAAGAAGCCATTCAGCGTGGTAACCTGAGAATTCATGAACTGGAGGAAAGAAGGGCAAGGCTAAGAAGGAAAAGCGTGAGGTTGGAAAAATAAATTGATAAAATCAAAATAGGAGACGCACAAATGGGTTGTGCGAGCATACGAGGAAAGGAACCAGACTTGAACGACCCTCCTACGCTACTAGCACAAGCCGTGACCCTGCTATCATGGTTGCGACTGCATCCTAGGGCATAAGGGAGCACAGACTGCAATATGCTACCAGACACAAAGGAACGCGAAGGGTACCCGCAGCCCGGGCTAGCAGGGAAGAGGAAGGCTCGCAAAAAGGGTGCGAGTAGCTGACTATCTATAGGAGGCCCAGTTTGAGTGCTCCATGCAGTTGAAAGAGGGCGTTGGACTATAAAACAATATGCAAGAAGGTTGCACAATTCGGTTGTGGCATACAGGGCCAGTAGAAAGCATAGCACGTACCAGCATACCAGGGGCTGTGCTGCCGCATTGGGGGGATGGCAGGTGACCGTTGCAGTTACTGTTCATGATAATATGTCCCATTTAAGACACCAAGGAGTGGGCGACGGGCAATTAAGACATAGGGGTAACTGCCAAAATCACATTAATGAGCCACGAAGAGGGAAAAAGGCCAAATTTGAATTTGAAATATTATATAAAAAACAGGTGAAGTGTCACAAAACAAAATTTAAGCTTCCAACGAACAAACCGCCCTGGGTTCAAACCGAGAGGAGCACGATGAATGAAAAACTGATGAAAGAAATCTCGTGGTTTCAGGAATTTCCGAAGGAATTGTGAGAGCAATTACTCTAGTCGATATCCACCACCAAGGACGTTACACAGAATCCTACGCCGCAGACAACTGAAGTTCCTAAATCCCCTAGGACGTTGTGATCTAAGAAGAATCCCTAAGTAGCAGGAGCAGTTTGGACGTCTTCGCAAAATATGCGAGTCAGTAAATTGACGATGGAGGAAAAAGGCAAAACTATTCCAATTGAGAGCGATGAAGAAGTCGAGGATTCTCCAACCTATATCAAAGAAGTCAAGCCCGACGAAGAAAGTGAAGAAGACCCCCAACCAGTAAGGTGCCCTAAGTATGTGCCTTCCAAGAAAGGGAAGGCAAAGATCCCTAGCAATCTGGACACCGTGGAAAACATACTCATCACCCCATCTCTTCCAAAAGGGGTTCCACTTGAAGGCACAGTGACTGGCTGCATTTCAATGATGAAATTTGAAGACTGGGACCTTGCAGATACAGAAACATTTCCCCATTTTGCGACTAGCAAACTAATGGAGCAAATATTGGAAGGGACGGTTACGACACTTCGGCCAAAGGAATGGCTATGAAAGGTGGAGGAAGCCAGGTTGCTCTATCTCCTGTCCATTCCCCACTTTCTCCAGCTCCCTATTACAATATTGGTCATCAAACAGTTGCTCTGTCTAGTACATGATGGATACTTATGGATAGACAAACCTATCCACATCACGACAGAACTCATTCATAGGATCTCGTAGCTTCCTTGTGAAGAGAGAGACCCCATGGAAATCGTTGATAAGAGTGGCGATATGATGACGATAGAAACCTTGAAACAGAAATACAAGCTGGAAAAAAGGTAGTGAGGGTATGCTATTGACAGTATTTTGGACAAAGTGGTCCACATTGTTACCCAGTCATTGGCCAGGAAAATGATGCAGAAATGTTGCGGCAACGAGGTTCCAGTGATCGTCGTTGTGCTAGCGGAGCAATGCACAGCAGGGGAATAGTTCAATTGGGCGTAGTTCCTTAGTGACAAGTTCCTGACCAACTGTAGGGAGGTCCAAGAGGAGGGCAAGACCTTCCACTATGTGTGGCTGATGTTATCCATCATGCTGGTTATGAGTGAATAACCCGAAGACAGCTAGTTTCCCTCCCTAGACTAGGATTGACCGAAAGCCGCCAAGTATGCGTCACTCTAGGTGACCAAGGAAGCTGCTAGAATCTGAGACGTCAAGATTTTTTGGATACTCATGGGGGAAAACGTCTGCCACTAGATCAATCAGCATTCCTATTTGTCCACTGAGGTATATGACAACGTAAAGAACGTAGCCGAGTTTAAGGCCGATAGGCACTTTGTCTAGGTCCAGGCGCGCAAGGATCCCGACTAGACGTGGTCCAAACTTCCTTTCATTGCCATTGACAAAGCTATCTATGTGGTATTGGATACTTGGCCACCAGAATGGCACGAACCAGATGCGGTGGGGTGCGATGAGGCCGCCATCCAGAAATAGAAGGCTGAAGCTAAACGTGCAGCACAACAGAAGTGGAACGAACAACACACTCCGAAAGTTTGGGCGACCCGAGAGGTGGCGCAAACTTCGATAAGCAAGGCACCAGTAGGAGGGGCTGTGATGACAAAGGATGAAAGTGGTTTGAAGGTTCCCACAGAGACAGTCACATATACAGGGATAGAAGGAACACCCCCAACCACCACGAGGGCACCCTTAAAATGGCCGCCACTGACAGAACGGACAAAGCCACGGAAAAAATGGGATGGAGAACTGACCACATTGACCGAGGGCGACCTAGGTGACATAGGGGACACAGTTCGTGAAGTCACCTGGGAAGCAATCGATGAGGCCATGTCAGAAGCAACAAATTGTGTTGGGGGTTGTCCGCGCCCAGATACAGGAACTTGGGACACGGGCATCACAGCCGGGAACCATAACTACTCATGGAGTTACGGGTATGTCAGTCACTGAGCAACTACTAAGGGCCAAAATGGCTAATACTATCATGATCCCAGCAGGAGCATTGATAACAGAAAATGTAGCAGACAGAGCTATGGTGGGCTGGCTTACGGGGCTTGGATTAAATTTGGCTGCCCTCCTGCGTGAAAGCTTGTACCAGCTCCAAGTCAGCGCAATGTTGGAGCTCTACACTAGGGAAGGACGAGCAGAACAGGTACTCAGCGAACAGAGAATGAATATAGAACAGTTGAGCCTCCAACAAGATGAAGTCGTCGCAGAGAGAGCAACTTGTAGGGGAAGCAGGTTCGCCTGAGATGGAGATTGCGACCGATTTTCCTATTAGCATACGAATCTACAAGCTGGCTATTGGGTTCCATGAAGCAAAGGAGGAGGCCACGAGGATTTAGTTGGATCTGAGCTTGTAGATCGGAGAGCTGAAACTGTAGGTACAACCTTCGACGCCACTAGAGGTCACTGAGCAGTGCATAGGCATCATTAAATCCAGGCGGGAAACGATCACATGTGCCATGGAGTGCACTGACTTGTTGGATCAGTCACTTATTACGCTCACTTCACTCCAGGAAGATACAACCTTACAACAACTGGAAATGGAGGTAAGGGAGCTCCAACAAGCCTATGATAATGTCAGAGGAACTACGCAAACGGTTGTTATTACGTAGCACTTGTTCAAGATGAGGGAGGCCCAGGCCCTGAAGATACAAGTTGATGTTGCTCAACAAAAGGAAGTAGTGATTAAAGAACGTCTCCAGCCATGGCTTGATGAGGCATTTGTGGTTTCCACCGCTATGGAGTGCAAGGTGGCACACATGCGGTAGAATATGCATTCGCCAAAGCAGCTAAAATAGAGAATGATGTGTCGGTGTCCCACCTCGAACATGTACAATGGATGGAAGAAGAGTTTACTGCGAGTACAAGTGAGGCACAGAAGTTGTTGACTGACCTCTGCGCGAAGATTGTCACACCAGTCGAGTGAATCGGGACGAGTCACGATGATTGTGTTGGGGGCCTGTTGGGTAGCGAAGGCCCCATGTTACAGTTTTGGGGCTCAAAGCCCGCAATTTTGGGTAAAGGTATGGTAAAGATTCCACGAGATGTGTGGAGCGCGAAGTATGATGAGTCAAGTCAAAGGGTTTTTCGCCCAAAAATAATGTAAAATTAGTCGGCCTACCCATGGTCTGTGGACCATGGAAATGTATAAATAGAGGAAGGCTCTATGGTTAGAAGTCAGTTTTTGTAAGTATTACCTTGATCTGGAATGTAATGGGTTTATGAGGCAAGAAGTCTTGGAGCGTTTGTAAGTCCGAGTTAAGGGAGTTGGTAGAGAGATAGAGGCTTTGCAGCTGTGTGCGTAGAGGCTTGGTAGAGTCTGCAGTTGTGTGCGTGAGCCCCTGCAGCTGAGTGCGCAGGGCAGATCTGGTTATACTAAAGAGAAGATCAATAAAGATAAGAATTTCTAAATCATTGTGTGGTTTCTTGCGGATCTGTCTGTAGCTTATGTTCTGAATTTATGTGTAATCTGTTATACAAGTTTATATTTTTATTTATAATTGCATGCATAGGATTTTAAGGTTAAATGTTTACTTAAAGACTGTAAAGAGTAGATATGATCTATAACCAACTCATAAATAATAACTCTTAAAGAAGTGCCTTGTTCTAGATCTATGCAGAAGTAGAGTAGCGTGAAGCCACAATGTAGTTCGCAAACCCTCCAGACCACATCAAGACATCCCAAGGGTGCAGAAACCTAGTCCCAACACCCTCCCCTGCTACCTCGAGTGAGACCTCAGCCCGTGCTCTGCGGGCTTTTGCCGAAAGGGCTGGTAGCTGCGAGATTTGTTTGGCTAATAACTCTTCCGAACCTAGGTCAGGGCCCAATAAGCCAACACTAAGTGTTTTGGATGTATTCATCTTATCAGACTCAAATAATTCTCTTTGGTTTCATTCCTTTCTCGTCTTCACCTTGAATTAGGGTTAGGGATTTTTAGTAGATCATTGTTTAAGGTTGATTTTTCTATCCATTGAAAAGGAAAAATACTACCTTACAAGTGGACCTTATAGATTGTCTAATTTTGATATTTCCATTGAAGGTTTTTGCTGCATTTTTCTTGCTTTCAATGACATTCTTGTTTTTTGTCTATTGTGGTTGTGTAAGTCTGGACTTGAAAGGTCTGGTTGAGTGTTTTGGATATTTTCATCTTATCATATTCAAATAATTTTCTTTGGTTTCATTTATTTCTCATATTCACCTTGAATTAGGGTTAGGTTTTTTTACTATCATAGATCATTGTTTATGTTTAATTTTTCTATCCATTGAACTACAACCCTAAACTTTCTTTGCACTTCCTCTTGTTGTTTATCATCCTTATCTTGATTAATTTTTAGTGATATTTTCTTTTGCAAATACAAGTTTGAGTATGGTTGATTGCTTGGAGTTCTTACTTGGTTTCTCTTTTCAACACTTTTTGAGTTATTCCTTGGGTTGTTTTTTGATCTGTTTTGTTATAAATTTAGTGAATTTTAGGGAGTCATTATTAAGAGTGTGTGAGATTGTTCCTTTCATTTGAAAAGGAAAAAAACTATATTACATTCTATAGATAGCATTCATTGAATGGAAAAAGGAAAAATTTTCATTTCCATATAGTTTGCATTAGGGTTATATCTTGAGTCTATTCATATCATATAAGTTGCATGTAGCTTCCTTTTGAGTAAATAATAACCTTAAAATTAATGTGTAGTAAAATATTTTTGATATTTTTTCATTCTCATTGGTAACATATCAATAGTAGCTTAGGATATGGTCTTGGAATAGGGTAGTGAGGTTAAATTCTCTAAGACCTAAAAAATTAACTTAAAATCCTACAGTAGGGAGGGAAAATCCATTTGCATTTGCATGTTTCCTAGGAATCTTTTCTAATGAGAGTTTGTGCGTGAGGTCACATTGAGGCCAACAAAGTGATCTACATTGATTTTTTTATCTTGGTGGCATGGTTTACACATATTACCTTGGAAATCACTTGTGATGGTCACACCTCACTTTAAGGAATCTCTCAGGGGGTTTCAGACATAGTTTCCCTTCCCTTACATGTGAAACTGACTTAAGAATGTTCCCCTAGGTCGGGTGCTATAAGTGGTAACCTTAGTGGCCATAATCTTAGGTGGCTTATATGGGTGATGGTGATGGGGATTCCCTTATTGTACCCAGGGCAGACACTGGTCAAACTCACTTAGACCTCTTAGGGGTTTCTCCACTACTTGTGAGCGTAGTTGTTCCAGGTCTAAAAGGACCAATAAGTAGGTATTCAATGTAAATTCTCCAACCACATATTTATTGTCAACCTAGGACCTCATCAACTAGGATCTAATAGGAGGAAGATCCATTTCTCTATCTCTTGGTTTGTGTGTTCTTGTCTTAATAGATTTTATAGCATGAATTGTTTGGTTTGAGTCATAATTTGGCCTTAGGGGTGTCTTAATTAATTTAACTTATCAAGAACATGTATTCACCATGGTTGAACCAAAAATATGACATTCACATAGACTATTAGGCCTTTCCACTAATGAGGTAGTTCCACCACTGCATAGATGAAGGGTAACTCCATGGATGGAGGACTTTTGCCATACACAGGTTGGGGTGGATAACCTTAGTCCTAAAGGGGAAGAATTTGTTACTGTCGAAGTAGTTGATGAGAATCCTTACTTACAACATGTAAATCCACCTATAATCGACCCTATCAGCCTTGTTTTAATGCAACTGAGACCTTACAGTAGTGAACCTTTTTCCTTGTTTTCTTATAACATGTATGGTTAAATCACTTCTTCTAATTTGGGGGAGATGGCTCCCCTTTGCCATATACATTAGTAGATTCTGCTACCATCTCCTCTTTACCACCACTTAGTGTGGCGATATCCATTCCTCCTACAACATCTCTCTCTTCTTCTTGGGGCATTCCACTCGTTACTTCTGTGAACCCAACAAGTTTCTCAAATATGTCTATGTCTATGCCCATGTCTACTTTTGTGAAATCTTAGTCAATCTATGGGAACTGTGATATTCACTCCTAGTTCATTTCAACCTACGTTTCCTTTGCATTTCTACTTTTGGGAACATGTTGGGAGGATCGATTATGGCTTCTAGCTAGGCTGGGGGAAATTATGTTTTTGGAATTACCTATCCTCCTTGGCATAGTTTTACATTTAGAGGGTCTCCTTTGTCTGTAGGTTCCTTTTCCTTTGGGGGGGCTAATTTACCTCGGGGAACTCACCCCATTAATGTTGAAATTCATTTGCAAACTAGAATCCTTAATCTTGATAATTACTTGTGACTAATATATATGTTTCCTTTCAATATTTACATTATTCATTTTTTTCCTCGAGCAATCACACATTCAAAAACATAAAGAAAGTAGAGATCATAGTGCATAAGAGACAAGAGACACCAGATATTAGGCCAACGGTTAGGGACAAACCCATAAGGGGAAAACCCAACAATCCTTCCTTATATAATCAACTCAAAGAGAGACATCAAAGTCATAGAAAAACTAACTAGTATTATCAACCTCTAAGTGCGAAGTAAGCCCTCTAAGATCGAAGAACAAAATATGCATCAACTTGGTCCACAAAATATCTATACTGAGGTTTTTCACAAGCCACAAATATCCTTCTGCCTCAAACCCTGACATATCTCACAGGATTGTATCATAGATAGATTTACCTCAGATCTTTGCCTTCCACAAAGATATATATAGCCTTAAATAGTTTGCATACCACATAGTGTTGCCTTAAATATCCTGCATACCACAAAATTTTTGTGCCTCATACATTTAAATTTCTTTTCCACAGAAGTTGTGAGCTGGTTTCCAAAATGGTGGGGTGATAATTCCAATATATATTATTTTTCCATGCGAAGGGACATGACTCTTGAGTAGGCTGACTTGAAAAATTGAGGGTCAACTTTGTAAACTTGGAGACATTGAAATATGCTTTAAAAAATCAAATTTATTTTTCGTCTAAATTTCTAGATGGTGGCATGATAAAATAATTTTATTTTGACTTAAATAAATTATTTTGGAATATTTTACAAAATCATAATGATAAATATCCATTATCAAGACTGAACCTAGTTACAATTTCAACACTCCCTCTTAACTAGGGAGATATTCATAATGGTTATCAAGATGTTGTCAACTTGAAAATTCTATAAGGAAGAATAATCAATATTGAGATAAGAATCATCATCAATATCATCACCAACATCAATCACATTTCCATAACCCAGTCATTATGATTGATGTATGGAACATATGCATCATTTGGTATCCTCCAAAACAAGCTCACTTTAAACAAAAATCAGATCATGATATCAAAAGAAGCTCACTCTAGAAAGAGATCATAACATGATGCCAAAACAAGCTCACTCTAGAAAGTGATTAGAGCACGATGTTGGTAGGCTCTTTCTCACTCTAGAAAGAGATCTAAGTGGCCTCTAGGACTATTATCCAACCAAGATCTAACCAACATAGGGATAATATCCTATACCAGATCATTCTTCAAACCAAGGTCAAAGTGACATAGGGTGAATTCATTCTCCAACTAAGGTCAAAGTGACATAGGGTGAATTCATTCTCCAACTAAGGTCAAAGTGACACCAGAAGAATGTCAATTCGTTGGACCATTCTTTAACCAAGGTCTATGTACCTAACATGGGGATAAACTTCCTAATTAAGTCAAAGTACATGACACAGGAAGAATTTCAGTCCATGATGTTATTTAATATGTCAAACCATTCTCCAACCAAGGTCATAATGACACAAGGAGAATATCGAACCACTCTCAAACAAAGGTCATGAAAACCCAAGGAGAATTTCCATTCGTTATGATGTATCATCATCTCTCCTTCTCAATAAGAGAGGAATTCTACGCGAGCCCAAGCTTGTCCTAGAAGAATTCCCTCTAAAAAGAGGCTTTGTCAGCATATCGATTATATGCTCATTAGTGGAGATATATTCAAGCTTAATTACTCCCTTATACACCATATCTATCATCATGGTTTTAACTTGCACAACACTTTCTTCATAGTTTCTCCGTCTATCAGAGACAAATTATATAGAATCATCATTGATCCATTTACTGAAGCCCAAAGTACAAGGTCTTCTTTAGTCATGATTCTTAAAAAATGTGAGGTAACTTTTTCCAATTGAGACAAACATCTTATCATGATTCTCTCACTCTTGCTTGGGATAATATTCTTTCTTCCATTTTGCCATTTTTTGCATTCTATATCTTAATTTTCTTATGTACAATCAAGACATACTTCAATTTCTTGCTCCCTCTGAACTTGGGTCTCATCTAGTATAAAATTCTTCAAGAAGAAATTCTAGAAAGTACTCTTACTTTGCTTTATTCTTCCATTTCTTCCGTCTACTACCAGAGCCTAGGTAGCTTCTACTATGTACTTGCAATACTCACAAGGAGGTCATCGAAGAATAATTATAGCCAAGCAAAAAATTCAGAGGCAAGAGGCTAACTAATATTAAAAAACAATATTGGTAATAAAACAAGAGAGATATAAGATACTTATCTTTTGAGAATAATTTTAACTCTCTCTTGATATTTAAAATTCTTGCATTTATCTATCACTTTTATCAACCTCATTCATATCATCATCATGATGTCATTTCTTTCTTGCAAAGGCTAGGGTTTCTTCTTTCAGTGGAAGCGTCCAATCCTATGAGTTTTGCTCATAAAACCTAGGGATTTATTATCAAGACTTGTTGCTTGTTAGGGTTTATGAACCTCTTGATGGTGTTGGACTCATCAACATGTCAAGGGGATCTCCCCGGTAATAAGTCCAAATTAGACCTCCGACCGTTTGGTGTAGGAGTCCCAGCAGTGGATCGTAAGGTAATGCCTTGACCACGATGTCACACAATGGCAAGTATGATAACTCAGTCAGTAGCAAGGGTGTGACTGATGCAGTGAGTCAAGCAAGGTGTATGAGAGGTTCTAACACTTCAAAGGGGGGAGGAGGTGAAGGTGAGTTCTAGGTTGATAGGGATCAATCCCAACTCAGCTAGGAACACACAACACAAAATGACATGAACAACTTCAGGTAGAGCAGTCCACTCGGATGTGGCAGTCACATCATACAAGGTAAGATAACACGTACCACATTCACGGATCAGTCTGAGATGAGTGCAACAATTGTTACAGCAAGGTTCATGTGAAAGGTTTGTCTGATGTCCAGCAGAGCAATCGACACAAACGGTGACAACATTAATAACATATCAACACATTAACAACAAGATTCATATAATCGCATGTCAATTAGTTCATACACAAGTACGTAAGTTAAACAACATATATCATTAAAGTAACCAGAGCAATCCAACTACAATAACAACATATGCATGAAAATTTGATGGCTCTTATTATATAAAGAAGTGTAAGTCACAATCATACAATACATCCATGTAAACCTGGTAGGCCCAATAGTGGAATGTTATAGCGACATCCACGTGCTCCTTCAAAGAGATGTGCTAGCTCCGTGCAATGGAGAATCCAAGGTGTGTTACAATACTATCTGAGCCTTCTTCAAGATAGTCTTAGTAGAAGCTTGGCTAACCAAAAAGCCTCTACAATGGGTTATGAGGGACTATCTATAGCAAAGGGTGGGGTGACCCTTGACATTCCCCTTTGTGACAGTTCAACTACCTTCATGACTCTTCACCTACTCTATGACTATTACATCCAATTGTTGACACTTGACTTACACTTGACATGACTCAACATTACGATGCACATGTAATCATGTGAGGCAACATGGCTTGAGCAAGCCTTGTAAGACATCACTGAAACTTGGTCCGTTGTGGTGAGACCAACTCTTTGGCATGCTTGTGATGGTGAAGTTGGTGAGTTGATGCCAAGATTGGTCGTCTGTGATGGTGTGCATGCACCTCATGGTGACATCTTGCTGAAGCGAACTCTTGCTTTCATTGCAACCAGTGCATTGGTTCGGCCCTTCATCCAACTCGTCTGCTAACATGCTCATGGTCTTCTTGGGTGTGGTTGAATTGGCAGCACATTGATGCATAATGTCTGTGTTGATCTTCAAGTGTGTTCTGGTGTTCATGCGCATCAACTTGTTGAAGTAACCATTCGGCTCTAGTTGGACTTGCTTCTTGTCTTCACCTTCATAAGTGTGTTGAATGGGTTGGATTGCATGCATGCGCACAATGACATGCATGCTGCTGAATCCCTTGCATGCAATCGGAATGGATCTTTAACTTTTCCAGGTGCAGTTTCATCTATGAGTGCACGTTGCACCCACTAATGTTCCTGATCCTGTTGCAACTCATTCGTCTGTCTACACGGCTTCGTGTTCTTCTTGAGTTTTTGCTTTAGCACATGCAACTCCTTATTTTTTACATCTTCTACCTTCACGTGATCTTCATGTCAAGTCGTCACTCCATAACCAGAGTCTCCAAAGTTGTTTTCATCATCAATGGACCTACTTGAGCTTGCAACCTTGTTCTGCCTCTATGTTGTCAACAACCCTCCTCTTGCATTCATTGCATTTGGTATGCTATCTTCAGCTATTGTTCATTATGATGCTCGTTGTGATACTATCACTTGATGTCCTTGTCTATGAACAACTTGATGTCTTCATGTGTATGCAAGCTCATAGACACTTAATCGACTGCATCCCCAAACATGCTCTGAATGGTGTCCTCATCTCTGCTCTCCTAGAAACCATTGTACCTATACTATTGAGAGGAAAATGAACACCTGTGATACTTGGAGACATGGCAACTCTCGTAGCAAGCAATCTGTTAGTTGAAAACCAAAATGAACATGAGAATTGACTTGCAACATGCCTGGGTGAATGATCATGAAAGTTGCGCAATTTTGGCCGGGAGGTCTGGAGACCAACTGCCAATACTGCTCAAGGCACAGTCTAGGCTGCTGGGAGACTGGCTAACTATTGGAACTACGCAATGCATAGTCCAGTCTGGTTGTTAACTATTGGGATTGCACAATGCACAATTCTAGTTGGGAAGGACTACTAGCCTAGGGACAGATCTGTGCAATTGCCTCGGACAAGCAGTCATTGTCCTCTAGAAATGCACAAAACAATCCTGGAGGCCAGTGCCAGGTAGGAATGGACAAATTTGGAGAGGAAGGTGAGCCTTCCTTTCCTAGATTGTGCAATGCAGCCTTGGTGAAGGCAAAGCCTGGGCCAAGGTTGGCCCAACTCGCCGACGGGTGACTAAAAGCAAGTAAGTTAGTGAATAGATGGCGACACTAAGTGATAGCAGAAGTGATTGATAGTGCATGAAAATCATGAACGAAAGATTCAGCAAACTGATCAACATGCATGTGGGTGAGGCAGTTCGCTGATTGGGCGAACGTCCATGCAAAACAGTTTCATGCATGCAATAGCAGTGAGATAGCAACAAAAAATGAAACAAAACTAGGAAAATCTAGTTATATGTAAACAACAGCAAGCATTCAAAGAAATCAAGCAAAGAATTCTCCTACAAGAAAAAACACAAAAAGCGACAGAAATGCAGCACAAGGCATGGGAAGCGGGCTTACCCTAAAATAGTTGAGCTGAATGTGCCGACTGCTCCTAGATGTGATGTGGGATTTCATAGATGCAAGGTTTATGTGAGGAATGAGCTCTTTAGCATCTGGTTGATGATTTTTTATAACATCGAGGTTGTGACGCGCATGCCACAAATCTAGGGGAAGTGACACTTGGTGGGAGGTTTCGAAATTACTCCTTTCATGTAACCTCCAACTACTAAACATAGATCCCTGAAACAAGGGATGCCTTTGCATGCTACCTTGGGAGAAGCAACCCATGCATCCAAGTCTGTTTTGCTCAGTCCTGGAGGGAACTGGTCAACTCAGCTGCTCATGCAAGAGACTGCTTGACTGTTGGAGAAAAATGCACATTTTTGGCTAGGAGCTAGGATGGATGGCCAGGATATTTGTGCAATTTTTGGGCAAAGTAGATGATTTTTGCTTAAATTTGAGTAAATCCTAGGCTGAACAGCCTGCTACTAGGAAAATTTGCACAAATCCTGTTGGAAGGGTTGGCTGGCAAGATTGCGCAATCCTCGAGCTCAGCAGGCTCTCAGAGAGGATTGCGCAATTCCTGGAGGGAAGGCTAGTTGCCCTCCAAAAATGCGCAATTTTCAAGGGGAAGCTGCTTAGCTTGCAACTAGACCAAGTTTGGGTGAGCAGCCTATGAGGGGAATGGATCAATTGTGATCGAAAAGCTGCCTTTGTGCAAGGAAAACATTGAAGCTTTAGTACTTGAAGAAGCAAGACAAAGTGTTGTGTAAGGTTGGTAGGGAGGCTTCCAAAACAGGCTAAGGAAACATTTTGGAGGGTGGTTGTAGCCGCTACAACACTTGGCAACACATTGGTAGAAATCCATCTCTCTGAATGGACTGTGCTCGTGAAAAGAAAGTCTAACACCTCTGAAAGTATTGTTCAGCTCTCAACTCATCTTGGCTTCACACTAGTTTGATTGTAAGATGTAGCATGTACCAGACTCTTGGTCGATTGACACACATTCCAAGCCAAGGCAACATAGTTGTTTCGATTGGGGTTGAGGGGTATATAGATGCACAAGCACTATAGTCGTCAGAGTCTTAGTTTCATCTCTGGTGTTGCTCCACTACCAGCAAGCCTGGACAGTACCCCAATGGAGTCACATAGGAACACAAGCATGGTTTCGCTGCCATCAAGCCTGGTCAGTACCCCAACAGAGTTACTTGCATCACCCCCATGCGCAGGAAGCCTTTCTCTTCTTTCACCTTATTCATTTTTCATTTTTTTCATTTTCACTGTGCATAACGCTTATTCATTTTAGAGGCGGAAGAGGGATCCCGAATTATCGAGAGAGGAAGAGGTTGTTCCAGCAGAGAAGTAGTTTATTATATCTCTGACGTGCCTATTAAGGTTTTCCCCGTCACCTTACTCTACTTGATTGGGCTGACAAGGGCTAACCCAAAAAACAACCAACCAGATAA
The DNA here is from genome assembly GCA_000404065.3 of Pinus taeda. NCBI lineage: Eukaryota > Viridiplantae > Streptophyta > Pinopsida > Pinales > Pinaceae > Pinus > Pinus taeda. Next base: position 10,468 of record APFE031584965.1, on the reverse strand, counting down.
GGTGACACTAGTTAGCGCACAAGCATTGTGTTTTCACCAAGGTTCACTTCAAATAGTACGTATTTTCCTTCGATGTACCATGGACTAAAATTAACAAGCTCATCATATAGAGGCAAGATGACAGATAACCACGTAGTGATAGTTGTATAAGCCCTCTTGTACTTTACCCAGCTCACTTCAAGAGTTAGACATGGTTTCATGCAAAACTAACCTATGAACAAAACAAGTGAACGAACTAACAATTAACAAAGAAAAGCAAGAGCAGAAGCAAAAATGAAGGCGAAGCAATTAAACAAACAAGCAAGCAAACAAAACATGTAAGCAAACAAGCATGCAAGCAAACAACTAAAACCAAACACTACTCCTACTCCTACACTAATGGTACATGGGCCTGATCATGTGAAGTGATACCTCCAATGCAGCCACCGGCAGTTTGGTAGACCCATGTTGGTGAAGGCTTGGTCTGCGAAAAATGCAATTGTTCGAACTAGCAAGAAAGAAAGATATAACAATGAAGACAACCACACTTCGTGATTCAAAGTGCCGACGGGACATAAGTGAGTGCATGTGCATGATGTCCAGTCCGCGGACTTATCGTAGTGTTGTGTGACACTATGTGCAACTTTGAATCATAATCACACTCTTGACTGTGACATGCAAGCAATGTAAAGAAACAAAGATAACTTGCGTCACGCACGAGTGCTTTCAATGTAAGACTCCTCCAATGCATGAGAAATAGGATCGTGTAGTTCGAATGGAGGAAGTAAAATCGGAGTGTTGGATTGATCTTGAGTGCATACATATGAGTGATGAGAAGCCTTGAGTGTTTGAACAATTTCCTTATCTAAAGCGAAACCAACCTCAAGACAGCGAGGGCATGACATAACTATCAACGCGGGCTGAAGTGCCTCAACTGTCTGTGGGGTTTCGACTTTGTTGATAGATGGATCTTCATAGACCAGTGGCTTAGATAGATTAATAATGAGTGAATCAACATCATGATTTGATGATGAGGTGAATAGATCATGACAAGTAATATTAGAAAATTCAAGATGTTCTTCGACATCCTCATGGTTGGATGAATCACATAGAGGGGTAGATGAAAAGGGAACAAATTCATCCTCTGTGTTTCCGAAAAAGATAGATGAAGGATCAAGTGGATTTTCAATGAGTAGCTTATCCTCTCCGTTGTCGAATGATGGACTAACATCTGGTCAGTATTGCGAATGATCAACAATGGGTGCATCCGTGGATGAAGACATACATGCGAAATCATGGATGGCAGGTTCACGAACGATTTTATTAAAGAATGGAGGGGGCTTGGAAGGAAGGGAGTCATCCTTCACTGAGTTTTAATGTTCAAGCTCCTACTCATACTTTTCATGAATGACGACGCATGTTGTTTGTGCAACACCAACTCTACCAGTGGGTTGTACCTCGTTCACAACAAGTGAAGAGTCCAGAATGGATGAACATAGGATAGCATCATCCAGAGGAACACCTGAGTGCAAAGATGGAGGTCAAAGAAAAGAATGCATATGAGAACTCGAAGGACTCACAACCAAATCTGTGTGAAAATTGAGCAGAGTGATGTTGGGAGAGTGTGAAGGATGAACAGGTGTGTGAGCATGATCCTCAACATCGCTCGGAAGTGGTGGAGCTATTGAATGAGAGGGAGGCAGACAGTGCCTGCTTCCACATGAGATTGCGCAGCTCCATCAACGAAGAATGTTGAGCGAGGCTTGATCTCAAACTTTCTCGTGGGATGGGCAGATTTCTTAAGGCAATACTTGAACTGGTCCCAAAGATAAGAAAATTTCATCTGGCTGCGAAAAATCAATAATGCATTCATGTGGAGCCCTCCATTGCTATAACAAGTTCTAGTCAAGATAGTCTGGATCAAAATGATAGAACGTGTCTTTAATGAGATCACAAAATTGTTCAAATGAGTGCATGGTGTCATCCGATAGGCTGAGCACCCGATGAAATGGAGATTCGCGAAGTGTGTATGCAAGCATCAAACCAACCTGTTTGTTATAAAACTCATATTCCTCATGAATCATGAAAATAAAGTTATATAAGTTCTCAAGCTAGGCCACTTCACCTTCACCATGATACGTGTGAGTGGACAAGAAATCGAAAAGCTTCCCCGATATGGAGACATATTCACAATTATAAAAACACCTCGGGGGAAGAAGAGTGAAAGACTCCCTGAGAGATATGCAAAGTTTCAAAACTGGATGAGAGGACACAGCTTGTCATTAGGCCCTCCTTCTAGCACCAAAAATGTTGATAGTGCTGGACCCACCAACATGTCAAGAGGATCTCCCCAGTAAGAAGTCCCAATTAGACCTCAGACTATTTGGTGTAGGAGTCCCAGCAGTGGGTCGTAAGGTAATGCCTTGACCGCGATGTGAGATAGAGGCAAGTATGATAACTCTTTCAGTAGCAAGGGTGTGACTGATGCAATGAGTCAAGGAAGGTGTATGAGAGTTTCTAACACTTAGAAGGGGGAAGGAGGTGAAGGTGAGTTCCAGGTTGAAAGGGATCAGTTCCAACTTTGCTAGGAACACACAACACAAAAGGACATGCACATCTTCTGACGGAGTAGTCCACTCGGATGTGGCAGTCACATCATACAAGGTAAGATAACACGTACAACACTCATGTATCAGTCTGAGACGAGTGCAATGGTTGTTACAGCAAGGTTCATGTGAAAGGTTTGTCTGATGTTCGGCAGAGTAGTCGACACAGACGATAACATCATTAACAACATATCAGCACATTAACAACAAGATTCATATAATTGCATGTGAATCAGTTTATACACAAGTACGTAAGTTAAACAACATATATCATTAAAGTAACCAGAGCAGTCCAACTACAATAACAACATATGCATGAAAATTTGTTGGCTCTTATTATATAAAGAAGTGTAAGTCACAATCATACAATACATCCGTGTAAACCTGCTAGCCCCAACAACGGAACGTTACAGCCACATCCGACTGCTCCTCCAAAGAGATGTACTAGCTTCGTGTAGTGGAGAAGCCAAGGCACATTACAATATTATCCAATCCTTCTTCAAGATAGTCTTAGTAGAAGCTTGGCTGAACAAAAAGCCTCTACAATGGGTTATGAGGGACTATTTATAGAAAAGGGTGAGGTGACCCTTGACATTCCCCTTTGTGACATTTCAACTACCCTGACACTTGAATTACACTTGACATGACTCAACATTACACATGTACTCATGTGAGACAACATGGCTTGAGAAAGCCTTGCAAGACATCACTAACACTCAGTCCGCTATGGCGAGACTAACTCTTTGACACGCTTGTGATGGTGAAGTTGGTGAGTTGATGCCAAGCTTGGTCATTCATGATGGTGTGCATGCACCTCATGGTGACATCTTATTGAAGCAAACTCTTACTTTTGTTGCAACCAGTGCCTTGGTTCGGCCCCTTCATCCAACTCGTCTGCTAACATGAGCATGGTCTTCTTGGATGCGATTGAACTAGCAGCACACTAATGCATAGTGTTCATGCTGATCTTCAAGTGTGTGCTAGTGGTCATGTGCATGAACTTGCCGAAGTACCCGTTTGACTCCAGTTGGACTTTATTCTTGTCTTCGCCTTGGTGAGTGTGTTGAATGTGTTGGATTGCATAAGTGTGCACAATGACATGCATGATGTTGAATCCCTTGCATGAGATCAACCATGTTTGCTCCATGTTAGTTGCTGGGATTGATCTTTAACTTTTCCAGGTGCAATTTCATCTGTGAGTGCACTTTGTGCCCACTGTCATTCCTGATCCTATAGCAACTCATTCGTCTGTCTGCGCAGCTTCAGGTTCTTCCTCATCTGCTTCTTCAGTGCATGCAACAACTTCTTTGTTACATCTTCTACCTTCGCACGATCTTCATGTCGTGTCATCACTCCATAGTCAGAGTCTCCAAAGTTTATTTCATCATCAATGGACCTGCTTGAGCTTGCAACCTTGTTCCGCCTTCGTGTTGTCAAGAACCCTCCTCTTGCATTCGTTGCATTTGGTATGTTGTCTCCATTTGATGTTCATGATGTTTCTCGCTGTGATGTTGTCTCTTGATGTCCTTTTCTACAAACAACTTGATGTCTTCATCAGTAGGCACGCTCATAGACACTTGATCGACTACAGCCCCAGGCATGCTCTGAATGGTGTTCTCGTCACACTCTTGGAAACTATTGTACCTATACTATTGAGAGGAAGGTGAGCACCTGCGATACCTGGAGACATGGCATTAGTCATAGCAAGAAATATGTCAGTTGAAAACCAAAATGAACATGAGAACTAACTTGCAACATCTCTGGGTGAATGATCATGAAGGTTGTGCAATTTCGTCCGGGAGTTCGGGAGACCAACTGCCAAGAATTCTCAAGGCATAGCCTGGGCTGATGGGAGATTGGCTAACTACTGGAACTATGTAATGCACAGTCCAGTCTGGCTGCTAACATCTAGGATTGCACAATGTGCAATTCCAGCTGGGAAGGATTGCTGGCCTAGGGACAGATTTGCCCAATTTCTTGGGCCAAGCAGTCACTGTCCTCCAAGAATGTGCAAAATATTCCTGGAGGCTAGTGTCGAGTAGGAATGTACAACTCTAGAGAGGAAGGTGAGCCTTCCTTTCCCAGATTGTGCAATGTAGCCTTGGTGAAGGCCAAGCCCAGGCCAAGGTTGGCCCGACTCACCAAATGAAAGCAAGTAAGTTAGTGAATGCATGGCCACACTAAGTGATAGCAAAAGTGATTGGCAGTGCATGCAAAACATTAATGAAAGATTCAACAAGTAGATCAACATGCATGTGGATGAGGCAGTTCACCACTTGGGCGAACGTCCGTGCAAAACAGTTTCATGCATGCGACAACAGTGAGATAGCAACGAAAACTGAAACAGAGCTAGGAAAAACTATTATATATGTAAATGATAGAAAGAATTCAAAGAAATGAAGCAAACAGTACTCCTACAAGAAAAAACACAAAAAGAGACAGAAATGCAACACAATGCATGGGAAGCGGGCTTACCCTAAACCAACTGAGTTGAATGTGCCGACTGCTCCTAGATGTGATGTGGGATATCAAGTTGCAAGGTTTATGTGAGGAATGAGCTCTGCAGTGTCTGGTTGATGAGTTTTGATAACATAAAGGTTGTGACGTGCATGCCACGAATCTAAGGGAAGCGACACTTGGTGGCAAGTTTCAGAATTGATCCTTGCATGTAATATCCAACTACTAAACATAGATCCCTGAAACAAGGGATGCCTTTTCATCCTACCTTGGGAGAAGCAACCCATGTATGCAAGTTTGTTTTGCTTAGTCCCGGGGGGAACTGGTCAACTCAGCTGCACATGCAAGAAACTGCTCGACTGTTGGAGAAAAATGCTCATTTCTGGTTGGAAGCTGGGCTAGATGCCGATGATATTTGTGCAATTTTTGTGTAGAGCAGCTAACTGCTGCCTGGATTTGCACAAATATCAAGCTGAACAGCCTGCTGCTAGGAAAATCTACGCAAATCTTGCTGGGAGGGTTGGCTGGCAGGATTGCGCAATCCTAGAGCTCAGCAAGCTGTCAGAGAGGATTGCACAATTCCTAGAGGGAAGGCTAGTTTCCCTCTAGAAATACGCAATTTTCAAGGGTAAGTTGCTCAGCCTGCAGCTGGACCAAGTCCAGGTGAGCAGCCTATGAGAGGAATGGATCAACTGTGATCGACAGACTTCCTTTGTACGAGGAAAACACTAAAGCTTGAGTACTTGACGAAGAAAGACAAAGTGTTGTGTAAGGTTGGTAGGGAGGATCCAAAATAGGCTAAGGGAAAATTTTCGAGGGTGGTTGTAGCGGCTACAACAGAACCCTATAATTTAAACTTCTTTAATCCATCAATAAGCATCAATAATGTCCAATGATGATCTAAGAAAACTATGCTTCTCTAAACCCTTGTAACAACAAAAAAAAAAATTGTTCATAAAGGCTGTTACACTAAAATTTGTCACCATGACTATTTGCAGTTAGTATGGCTCCATCAACAGTCATACTATCCTCCTTGGCAAGCCTCATACCTCTGCTCTCCATGTCAAACTTCAAGAAAGAGAGAAAGTCATTAAAAAACATGTTTATCTCTGGGTACGCAGTTTCTCTCTACCTTACCTGCATGTACGCAACCCAAGCTCACAATACCTGCGTACTTGTACGCTCTGTAAGTAAAGAGATGGGTGCGTACTCCTGTAAAGGTCAAAAGGCGCGAGTTTCATCTTAAAAAAAGTTACTTGTGGTCACTTCTAGAGCATTCTAGAAGAGGGTTTGACGTGTATTGAGCGCCTCCAGATGGTTCATGCATCCCTATGATAGAGGAACTTATCC
>APFE031584962.1:49144-65855 GCA_000404065.3 Pinus taeda | reverse complement strand
GGTGTTTGTATTAAAGAATATTTTTATTTACATATATACATTGTATATATAAAAATGCTTTTGTATAAATATAAATCCAAAAATATTTTAAGTATATATACAAACATTTCAAACATACATAAAATTGCGTGCTTATATGTCTATATAATGAATCACATTTTACATATACGGTTGCATAAAAGCAATTCTCACACATATATGTATATGTCTATATAATGAATCACATATTGATAAATGCATTTTTAATCCTTAACTTATATTTAGAGGTATTTTTATAAACGCTCACATATGAAAGTGCCGGTGAATATATAAAAGTATTTCGATGTGTATCATTTTATAAATATACTGAACTGTTACATGGATATGCAGATTTTTACCATATATAAAAGAAAAGAAACAACTTAGATGAGATTTTAGATATATGATATGTTGTGGAAATAAATCCTCAAATAAATTTGAGGATAACAATAAATTAGAGGAGTCAAACTCTCAAATTAAATTAGTCTTCTTGATTTCAATCAAACATATGGCCGCTTGATCACCTTCTCATCAATACATGGAACGATTTTCTTCCAGAACCAGTGCTTTCTCCATTCAAGAGTCATTTCTTCAATGGGTACACCCTTAGTCTCGGGCAGGAAGAAGTATACGAAGGCAGTCATGATACAAATCCAGCCTGCAAAGAAGAGGAAAATCCCGTACTTGAGCGTACATAAAAGATATAGGAAGGATTGTGCAATTGCAAATGTGAAGAAGAGGTTTACAGAGACAGTTATGGCCTGTCCAGCAGAGCGGGTTTCCAGTGGGAAAATTTCACTGGGCACAGTCCATCCAAGAGGACCCCATGACCACCCAAACGCAGCCACGAATAAACAGATGGCTGCTACCAACAACGTTGAGAATCCTTTGGATAGTTGTTGGTCTACTCCAAACTTTAAGGCCAAGACTATGCCAACAGCAACCTGCGAAATAAAGAAGATAATATTGTTACTGATGAAGCCAGCAGAAAGCAAAGCAGCAAGAATGCGAAAAAAAAAAGGGCCAAAACCCTCTCCATATTCTGCTGCTGGGCATGGCATGCGCATGTTATGTTGGAAGCCTTAGTTACAACCACTGAAAGTTAGTTGATGTATACAACAATGCTCGCAATAACGACATAGAGCGTTACTCGGCCATGCTATTGCTGTGCTCTTTCGTGTGACACTCCCACTGCCACTGCGTGCACAGAACCTCCCGCCATCAGGCTCTATAGAACCAGGAATATTCAAGAAGGGGTCTGAATCCTGGCCGTGGTCTGTATAAAATTAAATTCCGCACCTTATACGTTCATTAGATGGCGACCAACGTTGTTATCACAGTGCAGCTGACCTTTGTCAACAATGCAATGCTCCACAGGACATTTTTACATTCTCAGATTTAAACCCAATTGATGATGCAACTTTATCCATCCAGGTCGCCATGCAACATATTCATCTCATTTCACGTGTGAAGAGACAAACAATCTCCATGCTTATAAATACAGGGCACATTAATTAATTCACTTCTATCTGCCCATCATGACCTGACTATCCATTTGATGAGAGGCACTTAACTAAATCTTTCTATTCTGATTTAACTAAATTTTCAATCTTTCTAGGACACGCAGTTAACTGAGTGTATCATTTGGCCGATGATATTTATATAATGTTAGATATATCAATTTTGTCCGCATGGGGTAGCTCAAGTGGCAGTGGCACTGGAAATGAAGTCTCACCAAACCAGAAGTCTTGGGTTCAAATCTTGGGCTACCCTTCCCCTGTAGTGGGGTATGTAATGGACATGTAAATAGGAGAGTCCTACCAAAGCTTACAAAAAAAAAATGTTATATATATCAACCGAACCGGAAGTCTTGGGTTCAAATCTTGGGCTACCCTTCCCCTGTAGTGGGGTATGTAATGGACATTGTTATTATAATAAATAACAATGTCTAATGTTAAATAATATTTGAGTTAACATACGTCCTTCTTAAAATAAAAATAAATTATTTTCTAAATAGAAAAAGCAATGTAAATTATAATAAACAACAAAAATGAATATGCTCTGCATGTTTAATTAGTTGTCTTAATATAATATAATTTCATGTAAAGTAATTAGAAGTAAATAAATCTTCTAAACGTTAATACTTATTACAACAACTTATCTTCACCCACATGATTCAAATAAACACACTATATAAATAGATAAGTAAAATATATAATGTAGAGGAACAAACAATTCATTATACTTATTACATATTAATATTTTTATTGATTGATGCTTATTAATTAATGTGAATTATTATCTTAAATTATATGACCAAATGGTTCTTAATTTATCATTACCTTTCTCCTATTTCATATTTCTATATTTAGAAATATTTTTACTTTAATTAAATTTATCAAGTTTTTAAATCTTTATTAAAATATCTATATAGAGTGGTTGAGGTAATTGAAAGTAAATATAAGATAATTTGTCTATTTTTGTCTTTTTTTAAATTCATAATGAATTTACATTGCCATTTTACAACTAAGCATGAGAGAGATGTGCAATTCCTTTCAGGCTCAATATTGTGTTGACATATATCTATTTTAAAATAAAATAATTATGTTTCGTAATTACCAATGGAAGCTATAATAAAAAAATGAAATGATTATAGATGTTTGATTAGTTTTAATTTAAAGAATTATCAAACATCAAGAATCTCACACTCACTTAATTAATTAGTGTGCCAATGACTATGTCTAAATAACAAAAAAAATATTACTTACATTAAAAGAAAAATAAAAATAGCAATAACAAAAAAAAATTATGTTGGCCATAAAAAATACTTCAACTTCCATCGTAATTTTTAAATAAACTCTATACATAGTGAAAAAGTAATTAAAGGTAAATATAAAGTTAATTATTCTTTCTTTCTTTCTTCTGTACATAAAATATTCCAATGTACATATTAAATATCATAATTTTATAAAGTAAAGTAATTCAAATGATTTTTTTTCTCATATTTTCACTTTCCATTATGGCAATATGTGATTTATTTAACTTATAATATGGAATTGATATACAATATCCAAAAATAAAAACAACAATTTTTTTTGTATGTACATAACCAATTGAAGGTTTCATGTGGACAAATTAATTCTAGCCATCCAAAAATTCATCATCAAATGACTCCACATCATCATCATCAATAGGATCTATATATACATCTTCATCATCAAAATAATGTATATTTATAAGGAGTCAAAATCATCATCAAGGAATATAGTCTCGTCTATGTTAGCAAAGAATCAATTCTTTCAACATTATCGTGGAGCTAGACTTGTTTATATCATCATAGTGTTGAACTTGACCAAGTCATCATTAATTGACTCCATATAATCAAGAAGTCCACACTATCATCATCAAGGAGTAAGCATCATCATCATCAAAGTGTAAGCATCACCAAGTCTAGATCACCATTAAACAATCCAATAACATCATCCATGTCATTTTCAAATGTAAATATCATGAAGAGAACCTTTGGTGTCACAATTTATAAAGCCTTCTTTTATGTCACTCGCTTCTTATACTTTTCACAGTTCTATTTTATGAAGAGATATACTCACTACTCCAGAGATGGTTCTTTCAAACCCGAATAACTTAAATCTTTTGGTTGCGAAACATCATTGTAGTTCTATTTGTTTTAATGATTGTAGATCTTCATAACTCAAACCTTGATATGGAGACTTTCACATAGATTTCTTATGTTACCTTGATTTTATTCTCTAATTCAAACTATTCTCAAAGATATCACAAGATCTAATCATACTCAACAAATATTATCAAATTCTTTCATAAGTTTTGTTTCAAACTTCTTCATGGTTGTTTACATTGACCACAAATTTTGATGCCACAAGTCCACACACACACACACACACATATATATATATATGATCCTCTTGAGAATACAAGCCACACAGAAGCCAATGATGTTAAAAGATAAGGTTTTCACAACAAACCTAATGGAGACCATAGAACAATTATGATCACAGTGATATTGTATGAGCTACAGTTGATGCGAACTTCAGAGATAAAAAGAGTGTGAATACGATCACTATAGAATGTGTTACCACTAAACAAATTTCAAAGAAAAAGGGTAAGGTAAGGAAGAATTGGTCTTGGTCACTTTCATGTTCCTTTCATGCATAAGAAGCACTTGGCAAGCTTAGGGTCAGCATACATCAGAGTTCTTTGAAGGCTCAAGCGAGGCAGTTCTCCATTTCAACTCAAGCAAGACAGTTAGCACTCAAGAAGAAGAATGTAGCTTTGAGGAAGTCAAAAAGAAATTGATGTCTACCAATCTGTCTTGCTTCTTTTATTGCAGAGACTGTTCAGGTGTAGTATTGATCATGACTACTCATTACTTCATATCGTGGAACCTCCCCATCTTCTCAACTAGCTTTTACTCTTTTGAAGTTTACCTTAAAAGAATGGTGTCTATGTTTTCAATTTTGAACAACTTCATGGCAGATGGAAAGGCCATTACAAGGAAAATAAAGATCAAAAGAGTTAAATTTTGGCCTCAAAATATGTTTTTAAAATTACACAGTAGTTTCATAGCGCGCTACGAAACTGCTGTAGGTGATGCCTAATGCACAACAGTTTCGTAGTGTGCTACGAAACTGCTGTAGTTGCATATTATGATTCGGTGGACCAATTTTGAGAGACAAAGGGAAATATTTTTTGAAGAGGAGTCTCTGAAAAGGATCATTTACAAAGTGTAAACATCCAACAAAGGCAAAACAAGGAAAGGAAAGACATTTATGAACTCCAAAATTTTATGTTATGAAAACAACAGTCAACTTCCAAGGGGATTACCAAGCAATGGACCACTCATCTCTGAAAAGTGAAAGAGGTTTTCATTCCTAAGATACTGAAATAACAAAACCTCTTCCACTTTCTTCAAATCCATTATGATCTGGGAGAAATGAATGACCAAACTTATGCTATGAAACTGCTGTAGGTGCAATTTTTCACAAGCATATTTCTCCTATTTTACACCTATTTTTCAAAGACATCTTATGAGTAGTAGGAAAGGTATTTCAAAAACCCAGGAGAGGTTTTTGTTCAGCATGGATTGGTCTACAAAAAATGCCTTCAGGTTTTCCAAATACATTTTTTATGAGAAGATATGAGCTCTGTCTCGACACCTATTTTTCAGCCAGAACAGAGCAAGGAAAAGTCTCCTAGTTTCTAGGAACAGTAAAAGGATGAGTCATCAAGGGCCAGCTAGAGGGTTATGAGCACCATCAAATTGAATTCATGGAGTTATAGGTGTTAGAAGGATTGTTTAAATTCCTAGATAAGGTTGTTTTAATCATAATGAGGAGTTACACTCCTAATTGTTTTAGGTCTCTAGAATTGCCAGTTAACAATCAGTTACATTTAATAGTTAGTTTTGAATGTCAATAGGTGTCAGGTAAGGTAGAATTCGAATTCTCCTCATCCTAGAGGAAGGAATCTAAGTTATGTAAAGAAATATATATATAGGAGAAGTTCTAAGGTACAAAGGGTTGGAAATTTTCAGAGAAACACTGATATTGTGTCATTGTAGAAGATCATGTTTTTATGAAGTAGTTGGCTTTACTTCTAAAGATTCAAAAAGATTTCAATGGTGCTTGTTCTATGTTTTTCCTTATTTCCTTATTTGCAGTAGTATGAATGTATGATACTTAGAACTCATGGACACGCTCTAACTTCCTTCATACATTTATATATTGTTTTTCCTACATATCTCTATGTGTTAACTGATATATTGAACTTTTGATGCCTTGATTTCCATGTTTAGCTGATACTGTTGTCATACTTAGATTTTCTGACTCCATAAGCCCAATGGATATTTATTGATTGTGTTTCAACCACTTACACTTCTTCATTTGTTTAATAGAGTTAGCCATCTAATCCATTATCAATATCATTAATCCTTTGAGAGAGCCCTCTCAGGTTGAGGAGGCTAAGCCTCAACCAAAAGTAGGTTTGAAAGAGTTACATAAGGTCTACCTAATTAGCAACCTATCAGGGTTAGGTTTTGTGATAATAGAATGCAAGCCACATTCTGAATCTAATCTCTATAGGGAATTATATGAGAGAGAGATAACACATCTCTCTCTTAAAATAAAAATAAACTATTTTCTAAATAGGAAAATCAATGTCAATTATAATAAACAACAAATATGAATATGCTATGCATGTTTATTTAGTTGTCTTAATATAATTTCATGTAAAGTAATTAGAAGCAAAAAAATCTTTAAACCTTATACTTTTCAAAAATATTTCACCACATGATTCAAATAAACCCTATATATAAATAGATAAGTAATTATATAAATTAGAGAAAACAAATATTATACTTATTGCATTTTAATATTCTTATTGATTAAATTGCTATTAACTAATGTGAATTATTATCTTAAATTATATGATTAAATGGTTCTTAAGCTATCATTACCACTCTCCTATTTCATATTTCTATATTTAGAAATATTTTACTTTAATTAATTATTTTTCTTAAAGTTTTTTAATCTTTATTAAAATATCTATATAGAGTGGTTAAAGTAATTGAAAGTAAATATAAAATAATTTGTCTATTTCTGTCTTTTTTTAAATTCATAATGAATTTACATTGCCATTTTACAACTAAGCATGAGAGAATTGTGTAATTTCTTTCATTCTCAATATTGTGTTGACATATATCCATTTTAAAATAAAATAATTATATTTTGTAATTATCAATGGAGGCTATAATAAAAAAAACTGAAATGATTATAGATGTTTGATTAATTTTAATTTAAAGAAATATCAAAGGTCAAGAATCTCACTCTCACTTACTCAATTACTTATTGTGCCAATGACTCTGTCTAAATAACAAAAAATATTATTTACATTAAAAAATAGTAATAAAAAAAAAAACTTGTTTATATCATCAACGCGTTGAACTTGACCAAGTCAGCATTAATTAACTTCATATCATCAAGAATTCCACATTATCATCATCAAGGAGAAAGCATCATCATCATCAATGTGTAAGCATCACCGAGTCTAGATCACCATTAAATAGTCCAATAACATCATCCATGTCATTTTCAAATGTCAATATCATCAACAGAACCTTTGGTGTCACAATTTATAAAGCCTTCGTTTATGTCACTCACTTCTTATACTTTTCACAGTTCTATTTTATGAAGAGATATACTCACTACTCCAGAGATGATTCTTTCAAACCCGTATAACTTAAATCTTTTCGTTGCCAAACATCATTGCAGTTCTATTTGTTTTAATGATTGTAGATCTTCATAACTCAAACCTTGATATAGAGACTTTCACATAGATTTCTTATGTTACCTTGATTTGATTCTCTAATTCAAACTATTCTCAGAGATATCACAAGATCTAATCATACTGAGGAAATATTATCAATTTCTTTCATAAGTTTTGTTTCAAACTTCTTCATGGTTGTTTAGATTGACCACAAATTTTGATGCAACAAATCCACACGATATATATATATATATATATATATTATATATATATATATATATATATATATATATATATATATATATATATATATATGATCGTCTTGAGAATGCGAGCCACATAGAAGCCAATGATGCTAAAAGATAAGGTTTTCACAACAAACCTAATGCAGACCATAGAACAATTATGATCATAGTGATATTGTATGAGCTACAGTTGATGCGAACTTCAGAGATAAAAAGAGTGTGAATATGATCACTATAGAATGCAAGCCACAATTTGAATCTGATCTTTGTAGGGAATTATACGAGAGATAAGCTAGAACAAAAATCATCTACTTTAGCTCATATGCACATAAGGTTGTCCCTTTCGGCCTGCAATCAAAATTCATGCAGTCATAAGAGAAAGGGTTTCTTCTCTATCTTAGACGGAGCTCTCAAGCCTATGGCAATTTCAGACCATCACTCTTAAATATGCATTCTTCCTTGCTTAAAGATACAATCCTACAATTGATATTGCAGACCTCAAAAATAAAACCACAATATATTTGATATAGTAGATTGGATGTCTTATAATTTTAGATCATGTTACAAAGATTCAAATCGACTATTTGAGCTTGGACATTGAATAACAAAGTAGACCTCAGACAAATGTAATATTTGGACATTACTGAATGTTATAGACCTTTATGTGTAACTATTGTAAATATGCCAAAAGGTTGTGACCTTTAGACTTCCTTCTTCATCACCTTAGCTTGGAGACGATGTTTTTTTTTCTATGTGATAATTCGATACCAAATGAGCTCCAACGTGGAAGCTGTATTGGGTTCGTATTGGTAGGGGGTTAATTTTTTTGTTTTGTTTTAGAGCTATTTTCCAATATGTACTCAAATTAAGGGTATCGTTTAATATGACACAAATGCACGTGATATGTCATAGGTTCATTGAATGAAGCCCCCATGTAGTGGTCGTAGGGATTGTAGGTTGTGGGAGTGATTGTGAACTACGCAACGAAAAAAGTTATAGTTTGTAGGTTGTACTTATAGTTTAGTGATATATGATGGAAATACATATAGTTTGAAAATTACATGAAATAGAGGTCCACAAGGAAATTGAAGAAGGAAGTCAAAACCTCTGTCGAGCTTGAAGCCTCAATCTGAATGAAGCCTAAAGTAGGTTGGAGACTCAATCAAGTCAGAGCCTAAAGCATATTGAAGCCCACTCGTCATTGAGTTCGGAGCCTCAATCAGGTTGTATTCTATAGTAAGCAACTAGTTTCATCATTTTGAGGTTGGTACCTTAATTATGTCATAGCCTACTACAAGTGGTAGCTTACATTTATTGGGGATAATTTCCTCCCTCGGGTTGCAACCTACAAATATTTGTAATGAATTGAAGATAAATAAGAAGAAGGATATATGGTTTTCTCCTTTATGGATTTCCATGTAAAAGTCTTGTGTCCCTTGTGATGTGATGATGTGTTATTGATGTGATGACAGCTTTATAATGCATTACTCTTTATGATGATTTGATGATTATGGTTATCATTCAATCCTACATGATTGATTGATAGGAAAAAGTTATGAAACGATAAAATTTCTCTCGCATCGATTCCCCTTCCATTTTTAGTGTGACCTTTGGGCCCACATTTGAATACATTCTTTGCTACTTAACAAACACTTTAAAAATCAAATTTTCATAAAGTACTATATAAAGTATTAGAATTTTAATAATAGTCCCATTTGATACTGAGAATTTTTCCAATTTCATATGTTAGAAACCAAGGGTTTGGAATTTGAAATTAGTAAAGGTGTTGGACACCTAATCCATTAAGGTTATGATGTGGAATGTCAACCATCAAAGGGAGTCTAAGATTTCTCGAAAGATGAATCAAATGGTTAGAATATTGTATTTATATTTGTACAATATTTAATAAAATAACATTAATTCTTATCTTTGATTTTGAGTTTCATATTCCAATAGTGGTATTATAGCAAATCTCTATTAGATGCTTGCAAGATATGCCTCTCTAAGTTTTTCAGATCTAACACTCTGAGTAGCCCTAAAACCCTTGGCTATTTGTTCTCATATTTCTAACATTTCTACATTGTTGTTTCTATCTGTGTGTTTAGTTAATATTTTCTCTACTAAACATTTTGGATTGCATGGTATCTTCTTGCACTATTTCATCTCTTCCATGCATGTTTCTCTATGAGGTACCTCCATGCAAGAACCCCACTAACCCATGATGAGATGCCATTTTCCCATCATCATTCTCTCTTTATATTACCCAAGTGGATATTGGTTTTCATCCACCTAATCCACTTGGACCCCCACCATTGTTTCTTTTATTTTCCTTAATTGTAGCACAATTTACTAACTTTGGTAGTTTCTTGGAGTCCTAAATTTTACAAATCCACATGATATATATATATATACACACACACACACACACACACACACACACACACGTCCCTCTTGAGAATGCGAGCCACACAGAAGCCAATGATGCTAAAAGATAGTGATTTCACAACAAACATAATGCAGACCATAGAACAATTATGATCACAGTGATATTGTATGAGCTATAGTTGATGCGAACTTCAAAGATAAAATGAGTGTGAATACAATCACTATGTAATACAAGCCACAATCTGAATCTATTCTATATATGGAATTATATGAGAGATAAGCCACAACAATAATCATCTACTTTAGTTCTTGTGCACATAATATTGTGCCTTTTGGCCTGCAATCCAAATTTGTGTAGTCATAAGAGAAAGGGTTTCTTCTCTATCTCAGCCAGGGCTCTCAAGCCTATGGCAATTTCATACCATCACTATTAAATATGCATGTTATGTCCTATACCAATATGAGTCATAATTTTTGAATGGCTGAGGTCAAAACTGTAATATGTACATACCTTTCTTTCTGCAAATGTTTTCCATATTAAAAAAATAAAAAATAAAAATAAAAAATGTAAAGAGGGTATGTCCTCAAAGAAAAATCAAAGGAAAAAAAGAATGAAAAAGGTCATAAAGATGAGAAAATGAACCCCAAAAAAAGAAAAATACCATGATAGTGTGCAAGTCAAAATGCCACTATCATTTACTTTTGATGTAGAATAAAAAGATTATGTGTAGCTTGTTACCTTTGCCAGAATCCATGGATGGTCAAAATGTGTAAACTTGGCTATTTCATGTTTGTAGATAGAGAATAAAATCTGACCAAATTGTTTAGTCTTGGCAGATAAGTAGATAGGTAGAGTAAATAAAAGGAGCTCAATTGTTTAATCTGAGCCCTTGGATGTAATAAGGATAGACTTAGATATATTAATTTGGTAAAAGAAAAGAAAATGTCTTGGTAAGGGTTTTCCAACTTAATTGCACCCTAATAAAGAGTAGAAAAAATGGTAGGATGAGTAAATGCGTAAGTAGTTGAATGGTTCAGAATTGTAATGATTGATTAGATAAAATCATATCATTTACTTTCATCATCAAATTTCTAAAGTATGGATGATAATTGAGTATTTACCAAAGCACACAAAGTCAAATTGATTAACCTCCCTCATTCACTACATTTTTCACTTAACTAATTTCCAAGGAAAGTCTTAAAGTACCTAAAACCTTAATTTCAAGGGGCTTAGAGCATTTCTCTGACTTCTAGAGGGATCAGACCCTCAACCCAATAAATTATAGGTCCTAAGTACTAAAAGTCCCCTCATAAGCATTCATCCCCTCCATAATTCACTCATTTCCCCTAAAAATTTCCTTTACCTAAGGTAAAAGCACCATTTTCCTAGGGAAAGTAATCACCCCCCAAGCAAACCCCTTTTTCACAAAAACCCACAAATGCACATTTAGCCTAAGTTATAATGTTCTATGTGAAAAGTAAATAAATTTCAAAACACATTATACTTGGTGCAAATCCATTTTTCCGTTTTAATTCATATTAACTCCTAATTTTGATTATATTTATTAAATCCAAAAAATACCCCTTTCCTGTATATTTTATTAAACCCCTTTAATTTTAATATCCCATCCCCGAAGTTTGAAACATAAACTTTATTAGTGAATAATTAATGGGTTAATTAAGTTGATTAGCAGCTAATTAATAACCAAAACCCACCGCCGAATAAATGATATTAGTTAATCAATCAATGATTAATTAATAATCTGTCCCCGTCAATGAAATCACTCCCGATGTCATTAAACCTTCATAATCCATAATTAATTAAATCCCGCCACATTAAAACCTCGTCAGGCCCCTCCATTAAACTTCATATCAAATCATCACCCCGATCACTGTACGATCTGGTCCCTTTTGATCCAACAGTCGACGCTCATATCGAGTGGCCTTCGAAGGCTGACATTTACCCACTCCATACAGGTGGTTTCACTATTCACCCCGCTGCTACGTGGAACCCGATGAATGGCATCGGGTGGCCTCCCCCCAAAACCACTTTAGCTCAAAAGCAGTGCGATACAATCCCACTTACTACCTCCTGCTAAATGAAAAAATGTCACATCCCCCAATTAATGCCAAGTGTCCCTTTCTCCGTGTACCCGCCAAAATAGTTGACTTTGCGAATAAAACCAAAAAAACTCATTGTTTTTAGTTTTATTATGAAAAATACCACTTAGACCTCCATGCAAGCACCAGAGTATGTGCAACCGTCAACCCACGTCCAACTACCAACTTGCTGAAGCTGCTGAAACTCTAGACCACCTTGCAGTCACATGCGCTTCTTGCAAATAGTGCACAGTTGCCCATCACTCCATTCAGAGCCGAAACTAGGTATTTACCCAAATTCACTGAGAATCCCTATTTTATTCCCAAACCTGAACTCAATTTATTCAAATTACTAAGTCATTGAGTAAGATAGTTGCCGAGTGACCCTAAAATACTCTGAATTAGACCAATTTTCCCCAAATTTCACTGAAAACCCTTTGCCCCCATCCTTGAAACCACAAGAACTAAGGATAGCTTCCCCAATTTCATTGAATGTCCTGCCCATTTCTACTCCTCATAGGGATTTAGATCATCTCCCACTGGAAGATAAAGAATTTCAGATTAAAGATACCTTTGTCCAAGAATCCCCTTTGAAAGTATATTGCTGGCACAGAGACCAGTACTTGAACCATGCAGACTACATAGGACTTTGGGAATCAAGTTTACCAATGTACCAATTCCCTAGGGTTCATATCTTCCCATACATTATCCACTGCTGCCATATGAACTATAGTCCCAGCCAAAGGGCAGTGATGAACCCTAACCATTCTGTATTATTTACCATCACTGCTGAGTCCATAAATGAAATTTTGTAGTTACAACCAAGCCAAAGCCTGAACCCTCTTTATGTTGGAGATTTGCTTAATAGATTCCCCAACCATCATGTTTGACTATGCTAAGTTCATTGCTGATAAGATGCATGATCAATTCATGAAGATGGATAATGAAAGAGCGTTTAAATATTCTTCAGTTTTATATCATCTTTTCCTATATTATCAAGCTGACAAATTCCCAATCACACTCCAAAAGCTTGATACCAGATGCAACCCTAGATCGATAGTCTTTTGGACTTCATTAATCCACCTATATGACTCTCAATATTCTTATACTGATTTCATAGATCTCTTTGTGCACCCAGTGGAAACTATGTTATTAGGAAGCCCTCCCCCCAAAATCAATGTAGACATCTGGAGGATCCTAAAATTGTCTAAACAATATAGAGTGGGGGATTTGTACTTGTACCAAAACCACACTGAAATCAGAATATATGGATGTGAGCTGGCACCCTACATACTGCCCAGATACCTCCCCATGAGATTCTTTGCTTTGGTGTACTACAGGCAAATGATCAATTCAGATGAGGTGTATTTTGTGAAGGCCAAGAAGAAAGCTCAACTTAGGATAAAGGATTAGCTTGGCCCATTCATATGTAACAGTAGGGAAGCAGGAAAGGAAGCAGAGGAAATCCTCCAAAAGATGAAACTAAAACAAAGTTTTATATCGAGATATGACCCTTTAGAGTTCATTTGCAATAGGAGACAAAAGGATAAATTATGTCCTTACATCCACCACAGAATTCCTGAAATTGAACAGTATGCTAATCAACTAGAATGGGTGGAAAACACTTTGGTAGACTGAGATAGCACAGAAGTTGTTGTCAATAATGTATAGATTGATTTAGAAAGAAGACTTGTTGAAGATTCATTTGTACAGGTGCCAGGAGAGTCCCAATCTCAAATGGAATCACAGGGACACAATGGGCAAATAGTAGAAGAAGGACCTCAAGAGCAAGAGCCATTAGAGAAGCTAGACGAAGCAGAGCAGCCAAAGATATCAGAAGAACTTGCTCATCCAGAACATATCACGAGTAATCCACGCATTTTACAGACTCCTCTAAATGAGGAGAGAAATCCTAAAAGAGATAGAGAGGAGGCCACTCCTTCTAGCAGACTTATTGCCCAAACTTATGTCAAGAGGGAAAAGTTGAATCCACTTTCAGAACAAGAGTTTACTGAAGAAACAACAAGAACAATAGGTGCAGAAAGAGTAGAAAGTAGGTAGACCACCCCCTCAGTAGGTACACAAGAACCTTCCACTTCACAGCCTCAAATGTTAGAGAGACAATAGAGCGTAGAAGTATCCTCCTTCAGAGCTCCAACTGGACAGAGCCAAGACATTAGAGAGAAATACAAAGAAATTAAGGCCAGGAATGAATGATTGAAGGCCCAAAGCTATGCACATTACCTGAAAATGGCTCCTACTAATCAGACAAGGCTAATGTCAGCCTTTGATGTGAAAGAAGGAAAAATGCAGATGACTTTTATGAAGCCCACTACATAGCAACCCAAATTAATTGTAGATTACTTGCAAATAGACTTTGAAGTATTGGCAAACGATATCCATCCTATTGACAAAATAGAGTTACACAATTAGACTGGGGAAATGGTCTACTCCACCTTGACCAGCAAGGCAATTACAGCTCACCAACTCCAAAATTCATTGAATAACATATCAGCGTAATTCCAGTTAGAGAAGGCCTCTTCACAGGCCAAAGATACCAGAATAAAGTCCTTAGAGGACTTAGTCATAGAACTGGGGCATGATCCCAAAGATGTGAAAGCTGCAAAAAATCTTATTAAAAAGAAAAATGATGACATAGTTGCACTAAAAAAGTAGCTTAAAATTCCTTCTCTGCATCATCCTCAGACAACTGAAATGTTGGAAACTCAGAAGGAGGAAGAGCTTATGGACTTAATCCTTAAGCTGAATGAACAATTAAGAGAAACAAAGAAATAGTTGGATGATTTGATATAGTCTAAAGAGAGTAAGTTGGCCACCACTCCTCAGACTGTAATTCCTACAGTTTCTATAGCAGTACCCTTCACATTGGCTGCTTCATTAGCACCAATAGTTCCACTAGCGACTGCTCTACTAGTTATAGGTACATCAACAAGCACAGGGACATCCACTGAAAAGACAACTAAATTGGTAAAATCCATGGAGGAAATGACCATCCAGGCTACTGAGCTCAAAAATCTAAGAGAAAAAGTGTCAAGTTTGGAAACTGATTGCAAACTTGCATAGATACAATAGAAGGAAGAAACTCAAAAGAATCAAAGAATGGGAGAAAGAATAAAAGTCCTTGAAAAGGACTTGACATTGCAACAACCACTGGGAGACATGAAGGAAATTATTTGGGCCAACATCATTGACTCCATCAATGATGTTTGGCCATCTATTCAAGTAATTTTTTAACAAAATGAACTAGTAAAAGTGGCTACAGAAGCAATCAACAAGACAATGGAAGAATTGGGAGATAAGCCTGAAGAAGCCAACTAATTGATAACATTCCTGAACAACAAAAACAGGTATTAGCTTGATGAACTAGAAATAGAAGACAAAACAAGAAAAATCATAGAAATCAAGAAGGTTCTCACTAAGAGGAACCTTATGCTCAGTCTTGAGAAAAAATGCCAGAGTATCCAAGCAGACATTGATAGATTTATGACAAAGTATGGTATTTTAAGAGAAAAAGGACTTCCCAGTCCTATGGTAATACATGACAAACTGATGACCTAAGATGATTATATTGAAAGAATAAACAAGCTGGCCAGTAGCCAAGCTAGTACTTCAGGATTAAAATCTTTGCCCGCTGGAAAGGTATTATATGATAGTCTGGAAAATTTGTTTTTCATAGAGCATGAGGTCAAACACTTGTTCGTCAGCAGGCCAAATTTTTCCAAGTATGCAGAAGCTGACGAGATATATAGAAATATGATAAGGATGAAATTACCTGATAGTGAATGGTGGGTGAAACTAACAGATTTACTATAAAGTTACTGCAGTAAATCTGTTATGAAACCAGCTCAAGAAAAGATAGAAAAGATAGATCAACGCCTTAGAATTCAGCCTCTTTGAGGGGTCCTTTAAAGACCCTATGAACAAGAAAGGGTCACTAAGGGTGAAAGGGTAGTAAAGGAAACTCATGATGAGAACAAAACAAATGTTAATCATGATTCCATAGACTCTAGTGTTGGATCGAAGACCCACCATATTCCAAAAATCGATATGAGGAAGTTTGATGGCAAGGATACCGCAACATGGGTATTACAAATGGAGAAATTTTTTGATCTCAATAATGTGCAAAACACACAAAAGGTACGTATGGCAACTTTATATTTGGAACCAAATCAGTTTGTATGGTATCAATGGATTTGCTCTCGTAAACAATTTTCACTTGGGCAATTTTTACCGAAGAATTGATGGCACATTATGAGGATACAAAAAGCAACACTTTTTTTAGCCAATTGATAAGTCTCAAACAAAGGGTTCAATAATGGAGCACATTGAGGAGTTCCAAAAATTGAACATAAGGGTAAAAAATATTCTAGAGGAGCATAGGATTGATGTGTTCATAGGGTCTTTAAAGGATAATATCCAACATGATGTTCGCCTTTGGAACCTGATTCATTAGAGAAGGCATTCAGGTTAGCAAGAAAAATGGAAAGCAAAATTATGGCAACCAAGAAGCATACCACTCACAACTATAAAGATGGAAGTGTTGTTGCCCCTAGTCTTCCACACCCTATAAGGTTGACACCACAAAAATTGGAAGAAAAAAGAGCAAAAGGGCTTTGTTACAGTTGTGATAGAAAATACACTAA
>APFE031584962.1:0-44471 GCA_000404065.3 Pinus taeda | reverse complement strand
TGGCTGCCAGGAAAAACAGGTAAAACAGAGTCAAAGTATAGCATGTAAAGAGTATCAGTAGGTAGAAGAGATAAAGTGAATCTAGCACATAAGTATCAAGCAACTGAAAGATCCCAAATCTAAATTACAATAGCCAGCATAGTCACAATAAAAGGGATAGCAAGAAGAAAATTCTCCATCTGTCTCTATCTTCATGCTTGAAGATATTTTCGATTTCCTAGAATAATTCTCATATTGTTATGAGATATTTTGTAACAATTTTTGTATAAATACTTCACAAAATGAAGTAATTAGTGTGGATTAAAATACATTTCTGTAGACATTTTATATTGAGCCAAGGAGCTATTGTACTCAAGACTCGACTGGTTTTGTTGGATCATGAAATAAAGCTAAGGACATTTCACTGCATTCTTGTGTACAATTGGAACAAATAGGTATTATCTCTTCATGTTTAAATATTGTTTTCTCTTCATGTTATAGATATTCATATGTGTCTCTTATGAAATCTAAAAAGTAAACAAGAAATGATATCTCAAAATTAGCTTAAATGCTCTCTGTTTTAGTTGTTTACTTTCTATATTTTTCCTACTAAACTATCTTGGTTTGGGAATTCTTAATTGCTCCCTTACTTTCATAGTTCCCCCCTTCATCCATAGTAAAGGATTCTTCATTGCCCTTTTCTACTGATCATCCTTCTTTCCTTCATCTTAATCCCATTTAAGGATTCTTCATTACCCTTTTCCCTCGTTAGGATTACCTCATTCATTTGAGCCTGTAGATTTGCTTTTTCTATGCTAGCATGTCCTGTGAACTCTTACTTTAGTGATTGATCAGATCCAGTTAAGCCACTCTCTAATCGACTCCATATCCAAATGGCTTGAATACTTGCTCTTCCCATCTCTTCTCTTAATTCCACCACTCAATCAAAACAAAACATCATGAGCACTAATAACTAGCCTGAAATCCTACCCAAAAACAAGTTAAATTATAAAGGGAGAGCCCTCTCTAGACTTAGGTTGGCTAGAACCTGAGTCTAAAAGATTAGGTTCGTGGTTACCTTGGACTATTCCTTCTTTGATAACTTCTAGGGAAGACATCTGAGTGATAACACATTCTTCCTTACTTCAAGATATGATCCTATAGTTGATCTTGTAGACCTAAAAAATATCACCACAATATATTTGATATAGTAGATTGGATGTCTCAGAATTTCAAATCATGTTACAAAGATTCAAACTAACTATTTGATCTTGGACATTGAATAGAAAAGTAGACCTGAGACAAATGTAATATTTGGACATCACTGAATGTTGTAGACATTTATGTCTAACTATTATAAATATGCCAAAAGGTTGTAACCTTTAGACTTCCTTCTTCATCACCTTAGCTTTAAGACCATGTTTTTTTTGGATGTGATGATTTTATACCAAATGATCTCCAACTTGGCTCTATTTAGAGTGGTCAATGTAAAGGTCACGACCCTTGAAAAGCCACCTCTTATACCATGGAAATGACCTAATATTTTAGAAAGCCAACTTGACAAGAATAACATCTTAATTGTCTCCAATAATATGCCAATGAAAATACCAACTAAAGCTACATTTTTCAACACCACCAACAAGTTTTATGACTCATATTCTTAGCTTTATTCTTCCCAACTTTGGGACATGATTTGAGAGAATGGTTAGTCTAGTAGTAGGCTCTACAATGAAAGGAGATATTTGCGTAGTCTAATTTTTGTATTGAAATATATCCAGGAACTGTTAACTTAATTTCAGCTAGAAAACCTTCACTAAATCCATTTCCACACATATGCGAGCATATGTCTCACATATGTGGGCTTCAAGTAAATTTTGTTATCATCACCTCAACAGTAGAATTTGCATAAAGCATTACCAATTGTAGTCAATGAAGCATGATTCCTCAAATGCAAGGAATATTAGGAAGCCTTACCCAAATTGGAGCAATCGTTATTGAAGCTATGAGGGGTTTGAAAGAGGGAAACCAAGGCTGCACAAAGATCCTTGTGCTACCCAAAAACCATAGACCAGAGCTAGAGATTAAAATTATTTCTTCAAGTTTGTCAAATACAACAATTAAAAAACCTATCACCAATGGGTAGATCTTCAAAGCATCAAAAATTAGAGGTTTCCACTTCTTGAAAATCCAAGAATGAAGATCAACGAGCCTTGGCCACAAACCATTGAACCTATAAATAAATCAACTCTTGGAAAAAAAAATTGCCTCATAAAGTGCCTCAACCACTAGAGGAACCTCAATCATGGGAACTTAGAAAACTGCATTCATAGACGAGAGGAATCCATCAACTAGTTCTAGAGTGTCATGAGCAAAAGGAGGAGGTAGCCCTATATGAAGACTACAAGAAGTAGTCTTCACAGTGTTGCAAAAAGATAAAGGGGCAGAGGGAAGAACCCCGATAACTTTGGAGGATGAAGCCACTTTAGAAGAGGGAACAATCCCAAAGATTACAATGGAAAAAAACACATGATAAATGTCAATATTCATACCTACAAATAGGATATTGTAACCACTTGACGGAGAAATGGATTTATGAAAATGCTTCCCTATTTCCATAATCATCAATGAAGAAGGCTTAACGGAAGGAAGAGGAAAAATAATGTTTACGGCCGGAGGAGAAGAGCCATATTCCATAGGGACCATTAAGTCACAAAGAGTAGAGAAGGGGCAGTTAGCTAGGGACTAGCCCTAACTACCACTACCTAGGAGGAAATCATTGTCATTCTTGAGAACAACACAACCAATAATGGTGCCATTCTTGAGATCAATGTGCATTATTAGGAACAACACGCCATTCTTGAGATCAATGTGCATTATTAGGAACAACACAACTAAGAATACACAATATTTAATGATTTCAAGTGGTGTGCAACTCTCAATCCCATCAATAACACCCACAACATTTCAACGAACACATCATGTTAAAGTTACACGATGTTTAACTAGTTGTATAGACCCAATTGAATGACAACACATGACAACGTTTCACATGATGGTGACATGGATCTATTGGATGAATGACACATTGCACTCTTGCATAGTCAATAGAAAAAATAGCTCAACATCTCATTAGATGATGTCATCGCAGTTATGTTTCACCACTAGAGGTTTCCACATGGTAAGGAGATTTGGCACACTTTAGTTAGTGGAAATTCTAAAAATATGTGACATGTAACACCCCTCAAGAACTACCACATGTTATGATGATTTCATGTTGACATGATCATGTGAATTACTAATGACCTCAATTCACATGGGGTGATCACATGGTCATATCAGGCCAAAATAAAAAAGGCGCTAATGTTGGTTGAATTCTTGGTCATATGGAATATTGAGAAGGGTCAAATGGTCATCCTTATATATTTTCCAATGGGTAAGCCTCTAGCTTCTAAGCCCAAAATGATGTGGCATGTGGTTATCTTGACCCAACCCCTAGGACCACTTGCATACTATAAATATAAGAGATCATCGATTTCTCTGAAAGACACAATTATTCAAACAAGTATATAGAAAGATAAATTAATTTTTGTGAGGTCAAGCATTGAGTGTATTCTATTGGTAGAATATATAGACATAAAATTAGCCATGGTGGAATAATCTTGTTGTAAATATATAGATATTGACATCTTCGAATTTGTTACAACAAGCAATGAAGGACGATTGATGTAAGAGGTCTTCATCAAAGCCATGATGCCTCTGAGTATGTATATATATGGGAAACATTTCTTTAGTTACAACAACACAAAGAGGATTGTTAATGTGATATGTTGCTAGCAAAGTCATGGTGGCTCTATCCTTTTCCACATATATAATAGGGGAAGGTTGATATAAGTTGTAGATTACTATTTGCATAGAAATATGGATCAACATGAAAAACATAGGCAAGGTTTGACGTGGTAATGGTATTGACTAGTTTGGAGTTCAAACTATTATAATAAGAGAATCGTTAAGCATAACATTACAAGCTACACCAAGGTAGATGAGTTGGTAAGATGTGAGAATTTTTATACACAAGGTTGTGGGTTAAACCCCTGCAAGATGACAAGTCAGTTCATATTTTTATCATTAAAATATGCTTGTTATTTTTTCACATGGGTAAGACATAAGAAGTGCACAAATAGTAGCATTAGCGACGAACTTGGGTATTCTGTTTAGCATGCCTGAAAACAAGAAAACTATAGCACACATAATTTATTATATAGTTTTATATGGTTATTTTTGGTTTTTGATGCCATTATTTTTCCAAGTTGAGTTCTAGAAGAATTTGAGTGATTGGGTCTTCGAAGTGAATCTAACAAGAGAGTGTGATGCCATTTTGACACTAGTTTGAAAACTATAATGCATTTTTATGTTTTGAGGGGCTATAAGCAAGTTGTAATCTTTTTTAATGCATAGTGAAACTAGGTTCTGATAAGGGAATTAAGTGACAAAGTTGATGAACTAGTAGAAGCAGAGTATGGGAAACAACTTGAAAACTAGTGACCGTTGTTTTTATGATAGTTTATTGCAGTATTTATAATTCATGATAGTGGTTGTGTTAAAAGTGATTGCAGTGAAAATGGTGCATGATAGCCTCACTGGGGGAGCAATACCATACCACATGTGTTCATATTGGGGATATATATTGAGGAAAAATTGACATATTATATTGAGCATATAATAGGGGCAACGGTTTTTATATTGGCAGGTACAAAAAATGGAGCTCAAAGTTAATGAAAAACTATTTGTTGAAAAGTGTGCAACAAGAAATTATAAATTTAGAATGTGCTAAAAATAGACCTGGTAAAAATAGCATGTCTAAAAATAGTAGTTTGGCCAGTGAGGTCATTGGCCACATTGGGTGAGAGGTGAAACTGCCAAAAATAGAAAGTTATAAAAATAGCATTTCTAGGTCCCTTCTTATTTATAGCAGTCCCTAGTCTATCTATAGGAAGTAAAATTAATTTTGGTCTTAACAGCGGTTTGAAATATTAATTAATTAATTCAGTTGAGTTAATTAATTAAGGAAATTTGAATTTGAAGTCTTTGTGAGCATGCACATGAGTTTCCGTCACTGATTGAGGGAATAAGCATGAGTTCTATAATGAGAGAATCAGTTGACTTAATTCTAACTAGTCAAGTCTAGTTAGATTATTTTAATAAGTTGTTAAAATAATAAAATATAGTTTGTTAATGCTTGCATGCATGTGAAAACTATTATTTTAGATAACTGAGAATTCACTCATGGATAACTGTTGCATATCAGTTCTATCAGAGACGCAGTTGAGATCAGATGTGGGACAGTGTACTATCAGATGCTTAACTATTTCTAGTAAGTAGTTTTTGCATGGTTGAGGAGCTAGTGTTCTCAAGGAATATGTAGTTGGACCATTGGTTGTTTTTGGTATGTTGGAATTAATAGAATATGCTTTTGCTATTATTTCCTAAGCAAACTATGTAAGGACCATAGGGAAAGCCTATATAAACAGGGCTTGGGTGGTTCATGAGACATAACTTCACATTTTCATAGTTCATTGAGAACTGAATAGCTTGAGAGCTAATTCTTCTTGTATTGTGAAGAGGATTTCCACTTGATTGATAATATATGGTTGCGGTTTTATGTTGGTGCTTTCCCCTGGATATATCTTGTGTTATGTGTGATTAATTCTCTTGATCAGTTATGCATGTTTCTACTTGATGTTGCTCATGATTTCGATTATGCTTCTGCTTAATGTTTTGTAGAAGTAGAACAAGTATTATGCTTTAGGACATTGCATATATCGGTTTGTTCTACAGGTGAAAATTCTACATGGTATCAAAGAACAAGTGATCAAGCAAGAACAGTATACGAGTAGGAAAAATTCAAAGTTTCTTATTCTTGATATAGATCTTAAGTTCTTTTCACATCTATTTCATCAATGGCATTTAATGGTTTGAGGCTTGAGTATGCCCTTGACGGCAGCTCAAACTATATAGCTTGGAAGAATCGCATGGAGGCAGTTTTGGAAGATAATGGTCTTAAGGATTTCATTGGTCAAGAAGTCCCAAAGCCTATTGACAAGACTGAGTTGGTGGAATGGGGTAAGTGTGTGGCTAGAGCTAGGAGAATTCTCTTGGAGGGTTGTCGAGATCACATAGTCTCAAGCCTCCATGGGAAGGAGTCTCTGTTTG
This sequence comes from Pinus taeda, assembly GCA_000404065.3. Lineage (NCBI taxonomy): Eukaryota > Viridiplantae > Streptophyta > Pinopsida > Pinales > Pinaceae > Pinus > Pinus taeda. The sequence continues at coordinate 38,282 of APFE031584962.1, read as the reverse complement.
CAATGTGGAAAACATTGAAAGATTTATATCAGAATAGCAGCGATCAAAGGAAGTTTTCACTGAAGGACAAGCTTCGAAAGATCAAGTGTGAGAAGGGTGACTCTATTTCTACATTCTTGAACAAGCTCACCACTTGCAGAGATGAGCTTGCAAGCGTAGGAGTCACTACAACTGATGGGGATATGGTGAGTCTGGCACTCTTTGGCCTTCCTAAGAGCTAGCGTAGCTACTAGGACTCAGTGAATGGAAGGGACTAACTGCCAGATTGGGAATGACTATGGTTGGATTTGATGCAGGAGAAGATCAGACGGAGCACTAGGGATGGAGCTTCTTCATCAAAACATGATGATGAAGAGAACTTGGCTTTAGCTTCTAAAGCTAAGAAAGGGAAAGGGAAGGCATCCCATTCCAAGTCTTCCCAAGGAGGGAAGATGTTTTACAAGTCGAAGGTAAGATGCTTTCATTGTCATGAGTTGGTTCATTATGCTAATAATTGCCCAAAGAGGAAGTCCAAGAAGAAAGGTTTCTCCAAGGAATTTGATGGTGATGCACTAGCTTCACAGTTTGACAAGGATTTCTCACTTATTGCATGCATGGTTTCATCCAGCATGGGATGTGTTTGGTATTTGGATAGTGGAGCTTCTTTCCACATGTCAGGTGACAAGAATCTTTTCAGCACTTTGGAGGAGAATGATCTCCAGATAAGGATCGAGATGGGCAATGACGGAAAGACTGTGTCTCGACTAGAGGTACGGTTATGTTTCAGAGGGACCATGGTTCTCCCCTCACTCTTTCTAATGTTATGTATGTACTAGGGTTGAAAAAGAATCTTGTGTCTATTGCTATGTTTGAGGATAAAGGCTATGATGTAGTCTTTAGTTTGGGAAAGGTTTTCTTAAGGCATATCGGCACTGGACAGACCAAACAGGTTGGGATTCGAATTAAGAATCTCTAAAAGTTACAGGTAGAAGATTGTGCTACTCTCAGTTCCAAGGCAGAAGAGGTGCATGGGCAAGATATTTGTGAGTTATGGCATAGAAGACTGGGCCACTTGCATCATGGGGCCTTGAAGATCATGCAGCAAATTTCTACTGGATTACCCAAGTACAAACTAGAGTAGACAAGCACATGCAAAGGTTTTACTCTGGGTAAGTATGTGAAGTCTTCCTTTCATGATCGGGATGGTAGAGCAGGAGTAGTTCTAGATTAAGTTCATTTAGATGTATGTGGGCCCTTCTCCACAACCTCCACCACGAAGCAAAGGTACTTTGTTATTTTTATAGATGATTTTTCTCGTAGATGTTGGATCTACTTCATGCAAAAGAAGGATCAAAACTTCTTGAAGTTTTGTGAGTTCAAAGCTCTGGCAGAGAAAGAATCAGGGAGGAAGGTAAAGGCCTTGCATAGTGATAACGGTGGAGAGTATGTTTCCCAATAGTTTAAAGACTTCTGTGTTTCAGAAGGAATTAAACGGGAACTCACGACACCTCATAACCCACAACAGAATGGGGTGGCCGAAAGGAAGAATAGATCTATTGTGGGAGCAGCTCGAGCGATGCTACATGACCAAAGCCTACCACTTCATTTGTGGGCTGAGGCATGCAATACAACAATGTATCTTCAAAACAGAAGTCCTCATCATATTTTGGGGATGAACACACCTATAGAGGCTTTTTTAGGGAAGCGACCAAATGTGAATCACTTCTGTATCTTTGGATCACCAGTTTACTGTCATGTGACCAAATATGCTCGGAAGAAGCTAGAACCAACAGTTGAGTTGGGAATACTTGTGGTGTATACGGATACACCTCACAACTATCGGGTGTTTCTGCTTGCTAGTCAGAGGACAATAGTGTGCAGGGATCTGAAGTTCAATGAGCAGCGAGCCATGTGAGAGTCACTTGAGAGGGAGCTCAAGTTGCATGGTGATGATGAGGAACTACTAGTTCCTAAGGAGGAGGAGCCTCTTGATGATGTGGAGTAGCCGCATGCAAAGATTTCAGTGGTGGAGATCACCACTACTGGAGAGTCTTCTAGAGAGGGGCATAAATGCTCTCGAGAAGCTGACAGATTGATGTAGGATGCGAGAGAGAATGTAGGGCAGCCATCCTCTCATTGTAGACAAAGGAGATCTCCCGATACATACACTGGCTACATGGCCTTGGATGGGGAGTGTGTAGCAAATAAGCCTTCTTCTTTTGAGGAGGCAGTGCAATAGCCAGTTTGGATGGATGCGATGGTAGAGGAGTATGATTTTATCATGAGGAACAGTGTATGGGATGTTGTTCCTAGACCGGGGGACAAGTCAATGGTTACTTCCCGATGGCTTTACAAGGTAAAGCAGGCATCTGATGGTAGTATTGAGAAATATAAGGCAAGACTTGTTGCCCATGGTTTCTCACAGGTTGAGGGGATTGACTATGATGAGACCTTTTCTCCTGTTGCAAGGTACTCATCGATTAGATCGATTCTAGCACTATCAGCACAAATGGGTTGGAAGATCCATCAAATGGATGTGAAGACAACTTTCCTCAATGGGGAGATTGAGGAAGAGGTATACATTGAGTAGATTGAAGGATTTGAGACCTTCAATCGTGAGTCACATGCGTGTCAACTCAAGCGAGCATTATATGGGTTGAAGCAAGCACCCCTTGCTTGGTATACTAGGATCGACAACTATTTCACCGAGTTGGGCTTCACCAAGAGTGAAGCGGATGCGAACCTCTACCACATCATTGTAGATGGTAAGCTATTGATTATTGTACTTTATGTCGATGATCTGATTTTGACAGTTGATGATGAGTTGATCAAGTCTTGCAAGAAGGATCTTGCAAGAGAGTTTGAGATGAAGGACATGGGCCTCATGCACTACTTTCTAGGCATGGAGGTGTGGCAGAGAGATGGGAAAGTATTTGTTTCTCAAGGCAAGAATTCCAATGAGATACTAATGTGCTTCCACATGGATATGTGCAAGCCCATGGAGACTCCTCTAGCAGGTATCTGGAGGAAGGAGGATGCTACTTCAGGTGAGGTAGTAGCTACTATAGTTTATTGGCAGCTTGTGGGTTCACTCATGTATCTAGTGAACACATGACCAGATTTATGCTTTGCAATGAATCGGCTGAGTCAAGCTATGGTTCAGCCAACCAAGTTATTTTGGAAGGCGGTAAAGCATGTGCTGAGATATCTCAGAGGCACTACACAGTATGGATTATGGTACAAGCTAACAGAGGGAGTGAAGCTCCAAGGATTTACAGATGCAAATTGGGCAGGTAGTCCATCAGACAGGAAGAGCACTTCTGGAAGGATCTTCAACCTTGGGTTAGCTGCAGTTTCTTGGTATAGCCAGAAATAGAGATTAGTTGCGCTTAGCTCAACGAAGCAAGAGTACATGGAAACAAGTCAGGTTGCATGTGAGGCCATCTGGATGCAAAAGATCCTAGTGCGATTGTTTGGTCAGATGATGGATCTGATGGTGATATATTGTGATAATCAGAGTTGCATTAAACTCTCTGAGAATCCAGTTTTTCATGACAGGTCCAAGCATATAGATATCCGCTATCATCATCTATGGGATTGTGTGGTCAAGAGGATCATGATGTTGCAGTATATTTCGACCGAGGAATAGGATGCAGATATTTTGACAAAGGCATTAGCAAAGGGCAAGTTTGAGTTCCATAGAGACAAGATCGAGGTTGCTGATAATCCCTTTCTTGTTGAGAGGGAGTGTTGAAAAGTGTGCAACAAGAAATGCTAAATTTAGAATATGCTAAAAATAGACCTGGTAAAAATAGCTTGTCTAAAAATAGCAGTTTGGCCAGTGAGGTCATTGGTCACATTGGGTGAGAGGTGAAACTGCTAAAAATATAAAGTTCTAAAAATAGGCATTTCTAGGTCCCTTCCTATTTATAGTGGTCTCTAGTCTATCTATAGGAAGTAAAATTAATTTTGGTCTTCGCAACAGTTTGAAATATTAATTAATTAATTTAGTTGAGTTAATTAATTAAGGAAATTCTAATTTGAAGTCTTTATGAGCATGCACATGAGTTTCCTCCACTGATTGAGGGAATAAGCATGAGTTCTATAATGAGAGAATCAGTTGACTTATTTTAACTAGTCAAGTCTAGTTAGATTATTTTAACAAGTTGTTAAAATAATAAAATATAGTTTGTTAATGCTTGCATGCATGTGACAACTATTATTTTAGATAACTAAGAATTCACTCATGGATAACTGTTGCATGTCAGTTCTATCAGAGACCCTGTTGAGATCAGATGTGGGACAGTGTACTATCAAATTCTTAACTATTTCTAGTAAATAGTTTTTGCATGGTTGACGAACTAGTGTTCTCAAGGAATACGTAGTTGGACCATTGGTTGTTTTTGGTATGTCGAAATTAATAGCATATTCTTTTGCTATTATTTGTTAAGCAAACTACATAAGGACCATAGGGAAAGCCTATATAAATAGGGCTTGGGTGGTTCATGAGATATATCTTCATATCTTCATAGTTTATTGAGAACTAAATAGCTTGAGAGCTAATTCTGTATTATGAAGAGGATTTCCACTTGATTGATAATACATGGTTGGGGTTTTATGCTGGTGCTTTCCCCTGGATATGTCTTGTGTTATGTGTGATTAATTCTCTTGATTAGTTATGCATGTTTCTACTTGATGTTGCTCATGATTTCGATTATGCTTCCACTTAATGTTTTGTAGAAGTAGAACAAGTATTATGCTTTAGGAAATTGCATATATCAGTTTGTTCTACAGGTGAAATTTCTACACTATTAAGGGGTATAAAAAATGTTAATGAAAAAACAGATATCTACAATATCTAGTGAAAGTAGGGGCTTTCTAAATTGGGAAGGTTTATGGGGTTTGTATTTGTAGAGGGTTAATTAATTTCTTTTAGAGGTATTTTCCAATTTGTACTCAAATTAAGGGTATCATTTAGTATTCCACAAATACATGTGATATGTCATAGGTTCATTGAATGAAGCCCACATGTAGTGGTGGAAGTGCTTGTAGGTTTTTATAGTAATTGTGAACTTCAAAATGACATAAATTATAGGTTGTGGAGTGTACTTATACATTAGTGATGTATGATGGAAATAGATCTAGTTTGAAAATGATATCAAATAGAGGTGCACAAAGAAATTGAAGGACGAGTTTGTAGCCTCCATCACAGTTGAATCCTCAATTAAAATGAAGCCTAAAGCAGGTTGGAGCCTCAATCAAGTTGGATCCTAAAGCATATTGGATCCCATTTGTCATTAAGTTGGAGCCTCAATAAGGTTGTATTCTATAGTAAGTAGCTACATGCATTCTTTTGAGGTTGGTATGTTAGATAGGTTTTAGCCTACTGTAAGTGGTAGGTTGCACTTATTGGGGGTACTTTCCTCTATTAGGTCATAGCCTACAAATATATGTAATGAATTGAAGATAAATAAGAAGAAGGATTTATGGATTCTCCCTTATGGGTTTCCATGTAAAAATCTTGTGTCCCTTGTGATGTGATGATGTGTTATTGATGTGAAAGTAGCATTATAATGGATTACTCTTTATGATGATTTGATGATTATGGTTATCCTTCAATCCTACATGATTGATTGATTAGAAAAAGTTATGAAATGATAAAATTCTCTCGCATTGATTCACCCTACCTTTTGAGTGTGACCTTTGGGCCAACATTTAAATATAATATTTTCTACTTAGAAAACACTTTAAAAATAATTTTTTCATAAAATAAAATATAAATTATTGGTTAGTTAATAATCATCCCATTTTACATTGAGAATATTTTCCAATTTCATATGTTAGAAACCAAGGGTTTGGAATTTGAAATTATTAAAGGTGTTGGACACCTAATCCATTAAGGTTATGATGTGGAATATGAACCATCATATGGATTTGAAGAGCTCTTGAATGATGAATTAAATGGTCATAGTATTGTATTTATAATTTTATAATATATAATGAAATACTTAAATGACAAACTCTTCTATTTCATTTTGAGTTTCATATTTCGATAGTGGAATTAGAGCGAGTCTCTCTAAAACACTTTCCATATCGGCCTCTCTAAGTTTGTCAGATCTACTATTCTAAGTAGCCTAGAAACCCTTGGCCATTTGTTCTTGTATTTCAAATATTTCTACATGGTTGTTTTTATCTACCTGTGTAGTTAAGTTTTTCTCTACTAAACATTTTGTATTACATGGTATCTTCTTGCACTATTGCATCTATTCCATGTGTATTTCTTTGTGAGGTACCTCCATGCAAGAATCACACTACCCCATGATGAGATGCCCTTTTCCAATCATCGTTCTCTCTTGATATGATCCAAGTGGATATTGGTGGCCATCCACCTATTCCACTTGTACCCCCACCATTGTTTCTTTTAGTCTCCTTAATTGTAGCACAATTTACTATTTTTGGTAGTTTTTCATGTCTTGAACTTTTGGAGCCGTTTTAAGGCCCTAAACTACATTTTTTTTTTAATCTTGAGAAAGGCGACATGATGAGCTTTATATGTTTTACAATGGGTAAGCCTCTAGCTTGTAAGCCCAAAATGATATGTCCTATTGTTAGCTTGACCCAACCCCTAGGACCACTTGCATACTATAAATATTAGGGCTCATCCATTTCTATGAAACACACAATTATTCAAAAAAGTATACATAAAGATTAATTATATTTCTGAGGATTGGCATTGAATTTATTCTATTGGTGGAACCTATGGACATAAAACTATCCATGGTGGCATGATCTCATCACACATATATAAATATCGGCATCTTCGACTTTGTTACAACAAGCCACAAAGGGCGGTTCATGTAATAGGTTTTCAGGAAAGCCATGGTTCCTCTCACCATGTATATATTTATATATATGTGAAACTTTTCTTTAGTTACAACAAGCCAAACAGGATTGTGTTGGAAATAATACTAAGAGGGGGGGTGAATCAGTGTTATCAGGTTAATTATTTTTCATTTCACAATTAGATTTGTATACGCTACTTCAACTAGTAAAAACCGCATATGTACGCAACTGCAGTTAAGTAAACTAATGTATAACTAGCAGACTTGTAATTTAAACTATTATTTAGATATTGATCATTAATCAGTGCATCAAACCATATAAACAGTAACCAAGAATAGTAAAACAAAACAAGCAATCACACATAAGAACACAAGATATAAGGTGGAAACCCAATGTGGGTGAAAACCACTTGCTGCAATTCGTCTCTATCTTCTTTTAATTAGAAACTTGTTTTTACAATGTATCTGTACTGGTGCAGTCTTATACCAGTACACAGGCTGCTACCTGTTGAAGGCTACAACCTTCTCTCGTTCTCCAACTTCTCCTGGAAAGGAGCTACAACCCCCTAAGCTCTTGTACTAGCTGAGGTACTAGTACATAGGTACTGACCTACAGAAGGCTACAACCTTCTCTTTTCTTCCAGGGACCACATTTCATAAATTTTCAGACTGGATCCATGAATAACATCAATCAAACATCAAGTATTTCTGCATCAACCAATCTCCTTTGTAAAAACCAATATAGAATCAACCAATCACTTCTCAGAATGTTGTCACCAGAAAACAGTAACAGTGACCAGACACCAATTCTGAACCCAAAACACTGTAGTAATAAACAGAAGTAGCTAAAACATATTTCATGAGACGTGCGCTACTTCAAAATGTAGAAACCTACATGCATACACTTTTGTCTCAAGGTCAACCAGCATATATGTTATTTTAACTTACTGAACCAGCGTGTATATGCGCCTCTACTATGCTGAACCTGTGTACAGATCTATAAAAGATAATTTACCCTTTTCACTTATTCAGACATCAATTATACCCAGATTATCAAATTTATAGATCTAATCATGCACCAAATATAACATATCAAAAACCACACAATGATACTACTATTCAAGCCTTAAGATCTTGACCCATCAATAGAACTTATCCATCTTTTAGTGCTTAGGTTCCTACTTGGTTCAGATCCAGCAATGCACCATAACCCAATTCTAGATCTTTTTCTTCATAAGATATTCAATACTTCTGTGAATGCCTTTGCCTAAATATCTCCTTCCTTTTTTATAGTCTTAGGCCTTACTCAATACCATGGTCCAAAACCATTTAGTACCAATACTAGGGACCCAATCCCTAGGTTCAACACTTAGAATACAATACCAAGTTCCAAAACCATAGGTCCAAATACCAAGGACCAAATACCATGGATTAAAAAAATAAGTTTTCCCATATGTACGTGCTTTTATCTCCATGAAAGTGCGTACATACGCATACACGACTTTTGATCGATAATCCCGCGTGTATACACAACTTTGTTAAGAGGAATGTGCGTATATCTCTTTTTCTTTCATTCTGAGAGCCTAAACTGTGATCTGCCATTTGAGTGAGTTGCCATCAAGGACAACACCTGTGTCATAGTGCCAAGCCTATGTCATAATGCCAACAATCTCTCCCTTTGGACTTGATGGCAACCCCAAGTCACTCAAAGTCATTCTCCCCCTTTGTCATCAAGTGCAAAGGGCTATGCTCCCCTTGAGTTCATGCTGAAATCTCTGCTCTGCTATGTTGTCCATGCTCCCCCTGACTGTAGGCAAGGTCTGCAAGAAGATGTTCTACAAGAAGATACATAACTTTATACATTATAAATGACCTTCCTACCACCAAAGACTCATACATAAATCCATCTCCCAACCAAGTGGGGATTGACTCATCTACCCAACCAAGTGGGGATACACCAAAATTTTATACAAGATAAAACAAGAACATTATATCATCCATCCCAGGCATAGCAGGGAAACCAAGATAGACTGTTACATGACCTTGATAAGAAAAGAAATACATGACATAGAGACGAAATATCTACATCAAGACTATGATAGTTATCAACAACTATCATCAGCACCATCTGTCAATCATCATTCAGACCAGCAACCATGTTCTCCCTCTGCACCTGTTCCACCTGAAACCAAAACAACTGTGAAATTGAACCAAGATCTTCTAAGATAATGCCAACAATGCATTATTAGAAGAATATATGCTCCCCTTGAACCTATGCCAGATGGTCTATGTCAGACCCATATCAAACTCTTTTCATCTTGAGCCTAGCCCACTGTTTGTCTTCAAACCAACATATACACAATTGTATCTTCATAAACTGACGTATGTACGTGGATACTCCTCATAAAACTCACGTACAACCACTTTTCTCTGTAACGAATAATTTCAACATCAAGATGCTGCATCAACTACCCCCAGCTTTTGTCTGAGGTATTCAAATGTCTCCCTGGGCAGTGGTTTGGTGAGTATATCAGCAACTTGTTCTTTGGAGGGGACATACTCCAATTTGACCTTTTGTTCAAGCACTTGTTCCCAAAGAAAATGATATTTGATAGGTATTTGCTTGGTCTTCGAATGCATGACTAGATTCTTTGAAATATTGATTGCACTTGTATTATCACAAAAAATGGAGATAGGTGGAGTACAAGTGATTTGAATGTCTTGTAATGTTTGCATCATCCAAAGGAGTTGTGTGCAGCAAGATGCAACAGCCACATATTCTGCTTCAGCTGTAGATAATGCTATTGAACTTTGTTTCTTGTTGAACCAAGATACTAATCTAGAACCCATGAAGAATGCACCACCACTAGTGCTTTTCCTATCATCCACGCTTCCTGCCCAATTTGCATCAGTATATGCATGAAGTGTGATATCTATACCTCTAGGATACCATAAGCCATAGTTTTGAGTTCCTTGAAGATACTTGAAAATTCTCTTAACTGCTTGAAGATGAATTTCCTTTGAGTTTGCCTGAAACCTTCCAACTATTTCCACTGCATGCATAATGTCTGGTGAGGTACTTGTTAGATAGAGCAGACTACCAATCATGGATCTATTGGTTGGTTGATGTACTGCTGTTGATTCATCATTTGCGCTGAGGCTGCATCCTATTACCATAGGGGTACTTACTGGTTTTGAATCCTCCATCTCATATTTCTTCAAGATCTGCTTGAGATACTTGGTTTGTAATAGAAAAATACCATCTTTGTTTTGTTGGACTTGTAAACCAAGAAAATATGTGAGCTTACCAAGCAGAGACTTTCAAATTATTTTTGCATCACCAAGGCAAAGTTTTGACTCATGTCTTCTTCATTGCTACCAAAGATGATATCATCAACATACACAACAAGTATTAGCAACTTATCATTGTCAATTTTTATATATACACTGCTATCTGTTGATCTTTTTGTAAAACCTTGTTGATGGAGGTATTTATCCAAATGATAATACCAAGCCCTTGGAGCTTGTTTAAGGCCATAGAGAGCCTTTTTGAGTCTGCATACAAGTTTTGGATCATTTCTAAGGATAAACCCATTTGGTTGCTCAATATACACTTCTTCATCCAAGTCTCCATTCAGAAAGGCAGATTTCATGTCCATTTGAAATACTTTGAACTTCTGAGAGCTAGAAAGAGCAAGGAACATTCTTATGGCCTTAAGTCTAGCAGCTGGTACAAAATTTTCTTCAAAGTCTATACCTTCTTGTTGAGCATACCCTTTACAAACAAGTCTGGCCTTGTTTCTAATAACATCTCCATTTTCATTCAGCTTGTTTTTGAACATCCATTTTGTCCCTATGACATTCTTATCGTGATCTAGGAACCAACTCCCAGGTGTTATTCTTTTCAATCTGCTCAAGTTCTTCATTCATGGCCTTGACCCAGCATTCATCTTTGCATGCTTCTCTTACATTTTTTGGTTCAGTGGAGGAGAGCAATGCTAGATAGCTTGAAGCTTCTGAAATATTTCTTCTTGTTTGTACACCTGCCTCTTTCTGCCCCAAAATTTGAGTTTCTAGATGATTCTTCTAAACGTACTTGGATGGAGTCTTTTCTTCTATCCTTATCTGTTCTTCTGGTGCCTCATGGGTTTCTTCTTCATCATGAGTCCGATTTGATGTTGAAGGATAGTCCTCATCATCTTCGAAATCTTCAGATTTTACTTGTCTAGGAATGTTTCCTTCTTCATCAACCACTACATCAATACCTTCAACAATTTTTCCAAGTCTTTTATTGTAACACTTATATGCTTTGCTGTGGGGAGAGTAACCAAGGAGAATGCCTTCATCTACTCTAGGTTCAAACTTGCCAAGGTTTTCATCAGTCCTTTTGATGTAACATCTGCTTCCAAAAATTTTGAAGTATTTTACCGTGGGAGTCTTACCATATCAAAGTTCATGAGGAGTCTGAGTGTTGTTCACCTGGATGTTTGTCTTGTTGAGAATAGTAATGACAACAAATGCAACTTCACCCCAGAAGGTTGCGAGAGTTCTAGACTCATCAAGCATAGCACGAGCCATTTGTTGAACCGTTCTGTTCATCCTTTCCACTACTCCATTTTGTTGAGGAGTCTTTGCAGTAGAGAATTCCCTTCTTGTTCCATGTTCTTCACAAAAATCAAAAAATTCATCCGAGGTAAATTCCCCTCCTCGATCAGACCTGAGGCATTTGATTCTGATCTGATTCGTTTTCAACCAAGGATTTGAATGCTTTGAAATTTTTGAAAGCTTCGTCTTTATGCTTCAGAAGTCCTATCCAACACATCCTGGAAAAGTCGTCAATGAAAAATATAAAGTATTCTTCTCCTCGAGGTGACCTTTTCCTAGATGGACAACATACATCAGTATGGACAAGTTCAAGTGGCTTGCTAGCTGATCCTTCCTTCTCAGGGAAACTAGTTCTAATTTGCTTACCAAACTGACATGATTTGCATATTGTATTTTCTAGAATTCTAATGTCAGGGAGATCATGAACCGCCTAATATTTGCATGCTTTCCTTATACGATAGAAGCTTAGATGCCCCTATCTTCTGTGCCATAGCCAGTGTTCATCATTCTTGCTTAGATATCATTGTTGTTGTCCTCCCTTGAGTATGTATAAATTATTTGGAGTACTTATGCCTTTGATCATTGTTTCTCCTGTATCAAGCTCGCAAACAATACATCCATTTGATCGAAATATTACCTCATTTCCTTGATCACACATTTGACTGACACTTAATAGATTATGTTTTAAGCCATCAACATACATAACGTTTCTAGCTTTGACCTTTTCTTTCAAAAGAATAGAACCTTTACCTTTTATGAGTCCAGGGGTGTCATTTCCAAATGAGACCTTCCTTTCCTTTTCTAAGGCGCTATATGACTAAAGTTTTTCTTTATCACCTATCATATGTTTCGAACATCCACTGTCAATGTACCACTGATTTTCCTAACCTTCTGCATATAAGGCTATCCCACATCTTTTTGGTTGTATTTCTTTCTTTCTCCATGTTTTGGGACTCAATGAAGCTTGCTCCTTCTAAGTTGTTTGCCAAAACCTACTCCTGGATTCAGAATCTTCATGACCGAAGTTGTTACAAATAGAACATTCTATTTCATTCTCAAGAGCAGAAAAGTTATTGTAGGTCCCTTTCATGATCCCAGTCATACTCCTTTGTTTTTGAGCTTCTCTAGTCATGATGGTCTTGTAGGCAACACATTGAGTAGCTTTGTGTCCAAAGTTATGACAAGAGAAACATTGGCCATTGAAGAAATTCCTGCGATTATCAAACCTATTGTTGCTGCATCAAGATAACTTTTGGAGGTGGATGGCTTCTGTGCTTCAGACACTTCTTCAATATATCCAAGACCTGTCTTGATTAGAGGAGAACGCTGCACTTTGATAATCTCATCTAAAGTTTCAGATCCTTTAGCAAATCTAAGATTAAGAGCTTTTGATTTCTCAATATCTTTTCTAAGTCCCACAATTTCACATTCTAACTTTCATTGTGTGTTTTTCTTTCAGCAAGTTGGAATGTCAGAGTATCTATAATCATATTCTTTTCCTCTAAACAAATTTTAAGTTTAGAAATTTCTTCATAAAGACCTTCTTCATCTATAGCATCCAAGAAATCATCATCTTCAAAGACCATCAAAAGTCTATAATCATTACATTGTTCATCTTCATCACTATCTGAAAATCCATCATTATCTTCATGTGTATAGTAGCTCTTCTTACTTACATTCTGTTTTCTGTTCCATCTAACTAGTTCCTTACCCTTGTCAAGTTTATCTTTATGAGGACATTTGGCAGCATAGTGACCAACTCTTCCACAAGCAAAGCATTTGAAAGGTAGCTTACCTCTGAATCTTCCAGTCCCTCGTTGAAGGTTCTTGACAAAGTTTGATTCTTCCTCTCCTTCTGACATATGTCTTGATTCATTGTAATCTCCTTTTCTCGAGGCTTTGAATGTGGCTTCTCTCTTGTTTGATGGTCTCCCTTTTCTCATTTCGTAAGCAGTTAGGATTCCATGCAGCTGTGACATGGTAATGCTCTGTAGATTCTTCTTTTCTTCTATGGCAGAAACTTTTGAATCAAACTTAGAAGACAAGGATCTTAGAACCTTTTCAACCAAAGTAACTTCTTTTATTTCTTTACCCAAGTATTTCATACAATTAAAAATCTCATCTATACGTAAGAAATAGTTAGCCACACTTTCATCATTGTGCATTTTTAGATTTTCATACTGAATTCTGAGAGTTTGAAGTTTTGCCCATTTTACCTGATCATCTCCTTCATAGCTCAGAATGATCTTGTCCCATATTTCTTTTGCGGTTTTGACTTGCATAACCTTGAAGAATTCTGATTGAGATAGACTCCCTAATAGAGTATTGACAGCCTTTGCATTTGTTTCATACTGCTTCTTACCAGCCGTATCTGTAGGAGTTACTGATGGAAATGTGTATCCTGTTTCCACAATATTCCAAACTTCTGTACCAAGAGCTTGAAGATAGGCTATGATTCTTACCTTCCAATAGACGAAGTTGCTCCCATCAAAAATTGGTGGCCTGATCAATGCCTCTTTTTCGTAGTTGCTCAAGATGATAGATCTTCCTTCAAGCGATCAAGCTTCTTCTGAAGGACCGGCTCTGATACCAATTGTTGGAAATAATACTAAGAGGGGGGGGGGGGGGTGAATCAGTATTATCAGGTTAATTATTTTTCATTTCACAATTAGATTTGTATATGCTACTTCAACTAGTAAAAACCGCGTATGTACGCAACTGCAGTTAAGTAAACTAGCATATAACCAGTAGACTTTGATTTAAATTATTCTTCAGATATTGATCATTAATCAGTGGATAAAACCATATAAATAGTAACTAGGAAAAGTAAAATAGAACAAGCAGTCACACAAAAGAACACAAGATATAAGGTGGAAACCCAATGTGGGTGAAAACCACCTGCTGCAATTTGTCTCTATCTTCTTTTAATTAGAAACTTCTTTTTACAATGTATCTATATTGATGCAATCTTATACCAGTACTTAGGCTACTACTTGCTGAAGGCTACAACCTTCTCTCATTCTCTAGCTTCTCTTGGAAGGGAGCTACAACCCCCTAAGCTCTTGTACTAGCTAAGGTACTAGTATGTAGGTGCTGACCTACAGAAGGCTACAACCTTCTCTTTTCTTCCAGGGACCACGTTTCATAATTTTTCAGACTGGATCCATGAATAACATAAAGAAAACATAAATTATTTCTACATCAACCAATCTCCTTTGTACAAAACAATATATAATCAACCAATCACTTCTCAGAATGTTGTCACCAGAAAACAGTAACAGTGACCAGACACCAATTCTGAACCCAGAACATTGTAGTAATAAACAAAAGCAGCTAAAACATATTTCATGAGACGTACGTTACTTCAAAATGTAGAAACCTGCATGCATACTCTTCTGTCTCAAGGTCAACCAGCATATACGCTGTTTTGACTTGCTGAACCAGTGTGTATACATACCTCTGCTATGCCGAACTTGTGTACAGATCTATAAAAGATAATTTACACTTGTCACTTATTCAGACATCAATTATACCTAGATTATCAGATTTATAGATCTAATCATGCACCAAATATAACAGATCAAAAACCACACAGTGATACTACTATTCAAGCCTTAAGATCTTAACCCATCAATAGAACTTATCCATGTTTTAGCGCTCAGGTTCCTCCTTGGTTCAGATCCAGCAATGCACCATAACCTAATTCTAGATCTTTTTCTTCATAAGATATTCAATACTTCCGTGAATGCATTTGCCTAAAGATCTCCTTCCCTTTTTATAGTCTTAGGCCTTACTCAATACCATGGTCCAAAACCATTTAGTACAAATACTAGGGACCCAATACCTGGGTTCAACACTTAGGACGCAATACTAAGGTCCAAAACCATAGGTCCAAATACCAAGGACCAAATATCATGGATTAAAAAAATAAGTTTTCCCATATGTACGCGCTTTTACGTCCATGAAAGTGCGTGCATACGCATATGCGATTTTGTTAAGAGGAACGTGTGTATATCTCTTTTCCTTTCATTTTGAGAGCTTGAACTGTGATCTGCCATTTGAGTGAGTTGCCATCAAGGACAACACCTGTGTCATAGTACCAAGCCTGTGTCATAGTGCCAAGCCTGTGTCATAATGCCAACAGATTTTTCATGGGATAAGCTTCTAGAAATGTCATGGTGGCTCTATCTTTGTATGCATATATAATAGGGGAAGATTGATAGAAGCCACAGAGTACTATTTGCATACAAATACGGATCAACGGGAAACCCATAGGCAAGGCTTGACATGGTAATGGTCTTGCCTAGTTTGGAGTTTGACTATTGTAATAAAATAATTGTTAAGCATGGAATTACAAGCTACACCAAGGTAGTTGAGTTGGTAAGACGTGATAATTGTATACACAAGGTCGCAATTTAAACCCTACAAGGTGATAGGTCAGTTCATATTTATATCGTTAAAATATGTTTGTTATTTTTTCACAAGGATAACACATAGGAAATGCACAAATAGTGGCATTGGCAACGGACTTGGGGATTATGTCTAGCATGCTTGAAAACATGAAAACTATAGCACACATAATTTAACATATAATTGTTATGTGGTTATTTTTGGTTTTTGATGCCATTATTTTTCCAACTTGAGTTCTAAAAGAATTTGAGTGATTAGGACTTCGAAGTGAATATTGTATTTATATTTGTATAATATTTAATGAAATAACATTAACGCTTATATTTGATTTTAAGTTTCATATTCCAATAGTGGTATTAAAGCAAGTCTCTCTAAACACTTGCCAGATATGCCTCTCTAAGTTTGTTAGATGTACCACTCTGAGTAGCCCTAAAACCTTTGCTATTTGTTCTCGTATTTATAACATTTATACATGGTTGTTTTTATCTGTGTTTAGTTAAGCTTTTCTCTACTAAATTTTTTGGATTGCATGGTATCTTCTTGCATTATTGCATCTCTTCTGTGCATGTTTCTCTGTGAGGTACCTCCATGCAAGAATCCCACTAACCCGTGATGAGATGCCCTTTTTTCATCATCGTTCTATCTTTATATTACCCAGGTGGATATTGGTTTCCATCCACCTATTCCACTTCTACCCCCACCATTGTTTCTTTTAGTTTCCTTAGTTGTAGCACAATTTACTATTTTGGCAATTTTTCAGGTCCTGAACTTTCGAAGTCGTTTTAAGGCCCTAAACAATGCCTTTCTCGAAAATGGGAAAAAAAAATATCCTATGGAAAGGGTTTTTAATTGAAATTTATTGTCCTCAAATAGCTCTTTATAACAATGTATCATACATGTCAAATAGAGATTGTATGCCAAAGTTACAACCCCAGGAATATGATGTACCAATTTACCCCAACTGAGCCCACAAACGTTTGGTGCTTCATCTCCTAGGGTTAATATTATGGATGTTTAGGGTTTTCCATTGTTTCTAAATAATAAATAGGTCTTCAAGACTCATTGTAAGATGGTTTAGAAGGCATGTAGTCATCACTTGTCTTCTTAGAGATAAGCTACCATTGGCTGACCTAGTTTATTTCCATTCAGCATGTAACAAATTTTTGTACTTTGTTATTAATGAATTGACGTTACATTTTTGTTTTAAATCTATATTTTTGTTTATACTATATTCATGTTGTTCCTTCATAAACCTGGATCAGTGGTATTAGAGAAATGTTCTCTTTCTCTATCTTTCTCTGCATGTCTACAACGAGGTTGAGATACAAGGAGTTAGGGCTCAAACTGGTTGAACCTTTGCTGACCCTAACCCTGATGACCTCCAATTGTGGAAGAGAAGAAAGATGAGGGAGTAGGATATCCTTTCAAAATATTGCTTGTAGAATCCCTCAAGAAACAAAGAAATGAGATGATGAACAACTTTTCCCAAATTCTTTCACAGATGCCCACAAGCAATGCATCTTTATCCAACAGGCTCTCTGTAGGCATCACTCCATTTAAGGTATAAGCCAACTTTGACATTCCCATTTTTGAATGCTAGATAGATGCATATGTCATAGATAAATGGTTACATATGTTGGAAGAATATTTCTCAGTTCATGATTTTTCT
Source organism: Pinus taeda (assembly GCA_000404065.3). Taxonomy (NCBI): domain Eukaryota; kingdom Viridiplantae; phylum Streptophyta; class Pinopsida; order Pinales; family Pinaceae; genus Pinus; species Pinus taeda. Next base: position 20,777 of record APFE031584962.1, on the reverse strand, counting down.
AATAAGGAAAAGATTACTTTTGTACTCCTCAGGGTCACCTCACATGTCAAGGACTAGTGGGAAACCTACTATGAGCAAAGGGAAGAGAGGGAAACCTCACTATTTTCAACTGCACCAACCTATAATTCTTTCTGAGATTACATCAAGGAACAATATTACCTTACCAGGAGCTATGAAGAGAAGTAGATAAAGTGGACCACACTGTGGAAAGGAAGGGTCCAAGACGTTCCAGATTTCACAAATATTTTTCATACCTTCTCACTAATTTGGATATCAAGGATTTTGAGTGGCATCTGGTACTCAAGTATCATGGCTATATACACAAATATATTCAAGATGAGATGGAGTTCCTAGACATCTCCTCGCTTGGCTCTGCTTATTGATACACTGTCAAGATCGAGTAGAAATTTAAATAAAATAAGAAATACTTTTCATTTGCAAATCCGAAGTAAGGGAAAGGTGTCCCCAAACTGTAGAACAAAGGAAAAATCCAAGACAGTGAGACCTATGAAAACCCCCCAAAGCCACAAGCATAGAACAACACCATAAAGACAAAGAAGGACAGAGGCAAGTGGTGTGAGTTCCATAAGATCCCCACTAACAACATAAAGTGAGTGTTGAGCTAAGAAATCACTAATGGCTGAACTAAAGGCTTCAGATTCAAATTCATGTTCCAATTTTAAGTCAAAACCCCACAATGGGAATGAAAAAGGGAAGCAGTTTGTTGATGTGGAGTGAAAACCCACTATTTCCACCACCAAAGTCTAAAAAATAGAGCCTGAAGATCTAGAGGAGGGGGAGTTCCTCTGCCACTCACAGATGTGGGTGAAGAGTTCTCCACTATAGTGCATTTTCGAAAACATGATCTAAAACAACCTCATTTTAGTAGAGGTTATGAAGCAGTTGGACCTACTGACCAACGACACTTGTTGTTGTACAAAATCAGGTGGCTTCATCAAGGACTAGATCTCCACGTCAACTAGAGGTGTTCCCTTCCTTATAGCGTAAAGCCATTAACGGATGAGGTACTATGTAATTTTTCTCATCTTAAAGTTTGTGATGTATTATTAGGAAAACCATACTTATGGAAGTGCCATGTTGTGTATGAGTTCAAGCCTCACACTAGTTGTTATTACTTTAGGCAATAAGTTATAGAGGATACCAAAGGTAGCCTCACCTACTGCCATCTCTTTGATCTCTACTAAGAAATGCAGTAAGATCATATATTATACTAGGAAATTTGTTTTCTTTCTAATGCACTCTCAAACTAAGGGGAAGGAGATGGTCATCCACACTGATCAGTGATCTCTTCAATTATACAAATACAAGGGAATTTTCAGAATGATTTCCATCAGAAGTGGTCTACATATCTACAACAATTCCACTTGAGCACTAAATATAAAAGACAACACCACCCATTTTGCATATTTCCTTAGTCATTCCCTAGTTGCAACACTAATTGTTGTTGTCAACTCTTGTGGCCACAAGACCTCTAGATGGTCGCAATTGTATAAAAATGATCCAAATTTTTCCACCACATACCAAATGCTAGTGGATTGACATCAAGTTCCTGATTTCCACCTCCATGATGCATTATTATGCTACCTAGGCAAACTTTGTGTTCCTTCAAGAGAGCATGCCGAGATTATTTGGGAGGCACACTAGAGTCAGGTTGTAGGACACTTTGGTGTGGAGAAAACTGTGGGCATATTCCAAAGGTAATTTTATTGGCCAAAACTTCGACAGGATGCTGGAAAATATATCATATCCTACACTACCTATGCCATCGCCAAGCCAACCATCAATAAGCAAAGCCTATACACTCCTCTACCTACTCGTATCCAACCTCGGGAATCCATCTCCATAGACTATCTATCTAGCCTCCGTTCTACTAGGCATGGTAATGACTGTGAATTTTTGGTCCTGGATAGATTTTATAAAATGGCTATATCAGTGGCCTACAAGAAGAGTATCACAATAGAGGACGCTACCAAACTCTTCTTTGCATAAGTGTGGGTACATTTTCAGATGTCACTAAACATTATATCAGATCGAGATAGTAGGTTCCTAATCACATTCTAGTTAAGCCTCTAGACACTATTGGAAACCAGGCTCACCAAGTCGATTGCATTCCATCCCCACACTGATGGCCTAACAAAAGTTGTCAACAAATCTCTCCATATCTTGAATAGTTGAGGTCCCTTTCAAGTGGGTTTGGGATTTCAACCATTGCATCTGATTGATGTTGCCATGCCTCATGCAATTGGATAGACAAAATCCACACATGTATAATTAGAGGTTGATAAATAAACTAGGTTTATTGAATGCATCAAACACTTCTTCTAGTAAGCTCATGACATCTTGTATAATTCTAATTCCAAGTACAAGAAGTGACATGATCAACATCGGGTGCCACATAAGTTTCAAGTGGGTGACAATGTTTGGTTCCATTTGCAGAAAGAACACCTTACTAGATCCCATCAAAAGCTCAAACCACTCCAATATAGATTGTATACAATCAAAAATCTTTGGGAGATAATGATTTTGAGCTCAACATTCCCCCATTCCTTGGCCCGCACCTAGTGTTCAATGTGTACTACCTTCGGCCATACTTTCCACCATTACTAGACACATCAGACATTGTACAACAACTCACAGCAACAAATCTAAATCCAAACAACATGGAACAAGCCACAACTGATCGGAATATGGATTGAAGATCAATAACACTCACCAACAAAATATCCAACTGTATTGGTTTGTCAAAGCTAGTAAACTATTGCACCAAGGCAAGTGGCTCACCAAGGACCGAGTTTAGGAGAAATTTTCCCATCTCATGGAGGCACTCAACGCAATGGGGTCCATTACTTCCTAAAGGGGTGTTATAGACATATTTGGGCACTGCAACCCCAATGATATATGTTGATAAAACAAGGGCTCTTTAACCCCTAAAATTGTTGTTTCATACCCTAAAAGATCATGGTCAACTGATTACATAATTTCCCATAAGTTCCACCTGAAAAACCACTCAGAACTTGCCAAAAATGAACCATACTGACTGCTCCTTGGTCAAGGTGTGATGCATACTGACTCCTATACTAGCCAGGTGTGATGCATACTAAAAGAGGCTTCTATGGGGTGTGATGAATGAGAATGGACAAATGTCTGAGGTAGTTTGCTAAGTGGATGCTCATGGAATCTTCTAGAAACTTCCTCTATGACACTTGCCTCTCTGAATTTGCCCAGGGATGAGTAAGAGATCCAAGAAATCTCCAAGTGGAACTAAGAACTACAAGTGGAATGACACTAATCAAAAACCCAGAGCTGACTCACACCTCTGCAAATATCTATAAATGGATCCCTCATCTGAGAGATCTAGGGGGCTGGAATTTTGTAATTTGTAAAGAAGTGTTGTTAGTTTGTCTTTGAGAAAGAGCATTGTATTGTTGGGTGATCTTGCTTTTCATGAGGTGAAGAGGGCTTTGATGCTGGGAGGATGATGTTGGATCAAACAGCTGGGTTGTAATCTTCTCTTCTACTATTAATAAAGTTCATTGAGTTTCCCTCCATATAATCGTGTATTTGTGAATGTTGTTATTTGTGAATGCAATTGTATGGTCAATGTATTTTTGGTTCTACATTGTTATGGTGTTATAGATCATGATGCTTTGATGGTGTTTTGTTACTTTGTCTCTATAGGTATTCTCTAAAGTGGGACAAGTAGTAGAGGAGTCGCAAGTTCCATCAAGGGAGAGAGAAATCAAGCAAGGAGTCAAGCGGAAGATCCAGGTTGGCCCTCTTCACTTCTCTCTTATCTATCATACATAAAGGAAATCTCAAAGTGCTTTGATTGTTTTTTTCTAAGATAGCTACCCATCTTAGTGGGACTAGGAAATCAAAAAGACACTAGTTTTCTCGAGAACAAAATGGAAACTCCACTGGGGATCGAATAGTTTGTTTGTTTGTTATTGTTATTTGATTTATAAACTATAGACGGAGCCTAAAGTTAGCCAAATAGCCTTCGAACTGCTTTTGCTATGCAACTGCTAAGTAGATGAATGCTGCTTCAGTCAATCTCGGGGTTGGTTTATGAACTAAACATCTGACTTACAAGCCCTAAATGCCCTTGTGGTAGCTCAATAACCTCCTAATATCATACCCCTATACTTTGTTTTTACTGTCGATCATGGCTCAGCTTAAATCACTGAACTTAGCTGCAAATTTTGAGCAAAAACCCAACTCAGTTTCGCTTCTTGGCCCATCACACTATCTGTAACTGGTAGCCTATATGCGTCGCACCTCCCATGTGTTGCAGGTGAGATGCATCCCTGTTTCCCTGAAGGACAGGTGCGATGACTGAGTGATACTGTTTATCTCTTTGAAATTTGGTTTTTTCCTCCTTGTTTTCAGCTCTATTCAGTTTTTTTGCTGCTTATGATCAGTATCTCATTGTTGAAGCCTCTTTCTTTTACATTGTTCAACCTCCATTGATAGGGATTTTTAAATGTTTTTATGTATTTTTCTATCATTTACAGTCCTTCTTTGTCAAAAGTAGCTTAATCGAATTGTCATTTTAATGCAAAGAATGTCATAACTGTCATTTTGAGTCAAAAGAAGAGTGTCATAAAGTCTTCCTCTTCTAGATAGTCGATTGTACTTGTGCCATTGTATTTGATTTGAATTGTTAATATTTAAAGTGTCGAAAGGAGTTTTCTATTCAAAATTGAAAAGTGTCATTTTAGTCTTCCTTTCATTTTGAAAAAGAAATTGTCGAAGTGTCGCTTTGAAGAAAATAGTTCAGATCTGTACTTAGTTTTCCTTTTTGGCATTCTCACATTAAGGAAACGAAAAACAAATACATGCATTTCCATTTGCATTTAGACTGCATGCGGAAAATGATTTAGGAAAAGTGCATTTAGTGTGTTCTCTCTGCTCTCTGTTGAAAGAATCATTATCTTCTTTCCTTAGTAGCTAAGATTTTCATTGCTAAAAGAAAATAAACAAATGTTTATCATTTTAGATTGCATATTTAGGAATTTTACATCTACATCACATGGTGAACCTTCAAAGGCAAACTTCTAAGCAAGATCAACTCTAAAATAAATCTCAATGAACATAACAATGCTTTGGAACCTAACGCAACACATCTAGAGGTCTAGGCTAGAGATGTATTCTAGCATTGTAAAACCTATTAACTATTGTTTTCATCAAAGGTTGGGTGATTCCTCCTCTTTGATATGACAAGTGTTAGTACAGACTTGTGCTCCCTGTACCGTTGAGTATATATTGGGAGACCACAATAGGCTGATATCCTTTATCCATAGGAAGTCATGTTTTCCACCCTATCGATCGCACTGCACTGAACAAAGCATTTGGGAAGATTGACTACCATACATAAGTCCTTGGTAATTTCTCTTTAATTTACCAGCAAGGTGTATTTTGCAATTTTGCTATTGGTTTGGTAATCCCTCTGTCTAAATTTCCAGAGTAGTCACTTTCATTCCCTTTCAACTCCTTAAAATAAAAGTTCCATCTGAGCACTTGTCACTTCATGCTCATTAAAAATTGAAGGCAACCAGATTCATCTTTAGCTTTTTCTTGACTCTTAAAAATTGAAAAAGCAAAGTTGTGTCAAAGCATCATTAAAAAAATTTTAATTCGGAATAAAATTTTCCCCTTTTAATTTTGAGTTGATCAAGTAATCCACAATCATGGAAGAAAGTCAATCAAAACCCCATCGTTCACAGAGGCTAACGAGTCAATTGTCTTTGACTCCAGAAATGAAACCATTCCGAGCCAAATGATCTCATTTAATTGGGTCGAAATCTCCTGTTTTATTTGAAACTTGTGTTTCAACATCATCAGAGACTCCAGTTACTTCAATTATTTCTAGTACCCCTGCCTTTACAGAAGAAGTTCCACAGTTACAAGAGAACATTAGAACTGATCCTAGTGTAATGGTAGACACTTCTATTCCTGAACCAGCTCCATCTAGGGCTGATTTGGAAGGTGTAACCCCTCCAGTATCTGTCGTTGCAGAGACTATACCTTCTTTGGCACTGGAAATATTTTACAGACCTAACGGTCTACCTCTTCCACCTGGACTGATCGCTATAGAAGAGATTGTAGAGGATCTTCCATCTAGTATCCCATTACATTTTGGAACTAGGATCCACCTATATCCTTCTACTACAAAGGTTAGTTCTTTTAATCACCCTTCATCGCAAGTTCCTGTAGAATTGCTCGGAAATATTTTGGATAGACTAAATATGTTTAAACAACCATTAACATCTAGGACTGTGTCATCTGATACAGCAGCAGTAGAGCCTCCTGCTGCTACTCTGATAATGTTCGTTGGTATACCATCTGTCCCAAATAATTCTCAACCGCTAGATGGAGTCCACCCAGGGACTATTTCGACATCATGGTCTGTTCCTATTTGTTCATCCAGAATCTTATCTAGAATTTCTTATGTTGAGACTCAGCAAATTGATCTTTCACATCAGTATCAATTTGGGCAGTCCAGTCTCAGAAGCATTTGAGCATTGTAAACACATATTTTTCCACTTTTTAGCATAATAGAGAGGCCCAAGCTATTGGAAGCTAGACCAAGGAGACGTAGCCCAGGAGGGGTGAACTTATTCATCATTTTCTTATTGTGATGTTTTTTTCATGATGTTCTGTACATGTTTATGTTGTTGTTTAGTCTCTTATTTATGTTAAAATTGCTCATAAAATTAACATAAAAACTCACTTTTCACTTGCAAAATTCATGAATCCTTAAGCACAATGAAAGCAATTTGTTTCTAATTTGAGGATGATATTAGTACAACAATATAATATTCTAAATCATATCACACCATGAATTCCATCTCATCATTGTCAAGTTGTGACGTGTACCAGTGTCATCACAATTCCATATGTGTTCATGTGTCTTTCCACGTCATTTGTGGATGTAATTATGTAATTATCAAAAGGAAAGGACAAAATGTAATATGTGGAAGTGCAAGAGTCATATGTGGAAAATGAAAAACCACATAGTCATATATGGAGAAAAGAGTCTTTAAGAAAAGTATGGAACTCATATAGAAGTCCAAGAGTCATGAGGGTAACCCGAGAGTCATAGGGGATATGAAAGGTCATTCCTCTTGTTATAGAATAAATCTCATAACTATAGAAAATGGATTTTGGAGGCTTAGCCTTTGGAGAGATAGAATTGGCTTATTTAACTTAGCATAGGAGAGAAGATCATTCTTTGGAGAAGTAAAAAGTGACTTAATGTTCCACTATTGGAGCTAGTAGCTCGCCATTGTAACAATGTTTTTGGATCTTTCACCTAACAATCAGAAGCTCAGTGTGCCAACACATTTTCATCCATATCTCATGAATATTGTAATATTATTCTTTAGATGTTTGTGGTATATGGTTTTTTCATATGTACTAAGGAAATTCAACTACTTCATTGGCTTTGGTACTTAGCTTGTTGAATGTATGTTGTATTTTCTTTAATGTCTGTTATGTCTATGTGAACTATTTCACTAGATAACTAACAAATATTTTCTTTCTCTCTTTTTCCTCTCTTAGGATAGTACTATTACTTTCCTTATTGAGACTCACACTTACTTCCCTCTCATGAAAGTTTCCTTTTACACCTTGCAATTGGTGCTTCATAGCATCAACTTACTTGTTGATTTGAAAGGTTATGTGCATACTCTCTTATGTTATATTTTTTTGTGAAGATAACACTTAGAGTTATGGTAGTCAGGCTGATACTCCATAGGGGGCTCCTACTCCAAACAGTGTGAGATCTAATTGGGACTTCACATTAGGGAGACCCCCTTGGTTGACAGATTTTTGACATTGTCAACACTCTTCTTCTGTGTTATGAGAATTTTTTCCAAGCTATATTGGAGTATTCTATTGCACATTCCTTTTTGTATTTCTACAAGAAATGTATCTCCTTATGCATTGGAACAACACACATAGTTTTTAGTTTAAAACCATCACAAATAATATTAAACATATTTAGTTACCTTGCATATACCACCACTAGCTTAGGATGGTCTGAAACAATTGTTTAACACATTCAATCATAAGTTAAATAAATTAGCAAGGTTTAAACTTCAACAAGGTCATCTAAAAAAATATTCAAATTAGTTCTATATTCCAAGATTATTCTATTTAAGCGATGAAACTTAAGCTTTGACATCTCTCTAAAGTGGAGCTCCAAATTTTTCCTTTTGGTATATTTTTGGCCCTCTTGGCCTAGTATTTGAACCATATCTCTGATACCACTCCGTAAGACACCCAACCCCCTAATTTTATATTAGTAATATGGACCATAATTAGACCCAACATTCAAGGTTTATTATGAAGATGGGGTTATTAACATTTCCCCTTTCCTCCATCATCGCAAATCATATTTCTAATACCGCCATCATATTTTTCTCATTGAGATCTTTCCAACAAAACAAATTATTGGGTATGTTTTATATTCTTTACATGACTTATATGCCCACAATTTTGCTAAAAGTCATTTTTTTTGTGCAAGGTGGTTTTTCCCATGGTTTCATAGTTTTGGTTATAAAACTACAATTCAATTGTTAGTTAATATCATATAGGATATGTATTGTATTATAATACACTAAAAATATATAATTAAAAAAAAATGTTGGTCATTTTCCTGGGTTTGGGTTTCTAGGATAAAATATCTGTGTAAATTTGTGTGTTGGAAATTGTATCTTTATTTTTTTATTTTTTTTTAAGAATCTATTTGCAATGATTAATTGTACAAGGGTAAAACGGATATTTTGTACAAGGTAATTTTTTCTTCAAGGGGACATTATTGTAGCTAAGTGGTTTAGCTTGGGCCTGTCGTAGACCCTATCATAAAGGGAGATCTATGAGAGTGAATCTTGTGATGAAAATAAATGGATAGTAGTTCAAAAATAGAGATAGATAAATTCAATGGGAAGAGCTTTGAGCTATGTGTTGGGTGTGCATCCTGCTTATCTTTCTGATTTAGAGTTCTTTGTTTATGCCATATGTATACCCTAGGAAGAATATACACCCCTCCACACGGGGGGGTGCAGGGGGGACTTGTCACCCTCGCAGGGGTCCGGGGGCCAGCAGACCCCTGAAGCTAAAAATATATGTAAATTTGCCTTGTAATTTTTTTAAATTTTGTACTCAATCTAGGTCGTTCATTAGGCAGATGATCTGACGATAGAAGATATCTTTAATTTAGGGTTTTTTTCCCTAGAAGGAAACCCTTAGTTTATATGAGGGAATTGTATTGCAACTATGTATTATTATTCTGAGTGAGAAAGAGAGAGGAGACTATGTGAGAGAAAAGATGAAATTACAACGGATCTGTTGTAGGTTGTATCTCTTCATTTTGCTAGATAATATAAAGGAAGGACTGGATGTTTCTCTATGGACGTAGCCCAAACTAGGTGAACCACATATATCTGTGTCTCTCTTATTTTATGTGTTTTCTATGTTTTTGCTTCTGTAGTATTTTATGTGTACCATTTATCTGTAATATAAAATTTTCTAACAATATGGAAGCTTAAAATGGAATGCATTGGTGGATAGAGATCAGTGGATCATTGTTGATCAATTTATTGCACCAACAGGGATGTCAACAGAAGTTGGAAGAAGTTAGATTGAAAGGAAAACAACACAATATAATTGTATCTCTATGATTCAATATTACTATATGTTCTAGGGGAAGAAATATCAAAGGATTTGTGGGACAAGTTAGGGCCATTCTACTAGTCTAAGTCTTTGGTGAACAAATTTCTCTTGTGGAAAAATTTGTATAACCTAAGGATGAAGGATGGATACTTAGTGACATAGCATTTGAATGCCTTCAATACTATAGTGAGTTAATTTTTATCTATTGATATTAATATTTCTTATGAGGATAAGTGCATTAATTTGTTATATTCTTTGCCAAACTCATGGGATAGTCTAGCTGTTTCCTTGGGGATTAATCTAACTACCTTAAATTTTGATGAAATAGTCTCACTCTTGTTGTTGGAGAAGGTGAGATGAAAAAAATGGAGAGTTGGAATGCATATTTCTTATCTGTAAGAGGATGCTCCAAAAATAACAATAGAAATAATTCATCAAGTGAGAGATCTAAATCTAGAGGAATATCAAAATATTCAAGAAATTTCATAAAGGTAGGTTGGAGATTTGGAAAAGAATGGCATTACACGAAAGGCTATAAATCCAAAATTGCATAGAAGGAGGGATCTAAAGATGCTCCTTTTGTAGAAGAAAAAAGCTCCTCGAATGAAGGAGGCAACATGTACTTGGCTTCTTCAAGTACATATGTAGATCATGAGGCATGGTTGTTTGACTCAGGTGGATATTTTCATATAACTCCTCACAAAAAGTGGTTTTGAAAATATGAAATATTTGATGCTGGTGATGTTTATTTAGGAGATGACTTGAGAGCTATAATCATAAGATGAGGAAAATTCAAGTTGAATCTCATGGATGGAAGGATCAAGACACTACTCGGTGTTTTTCACATCCCAAGATTAGCTATAAAATTATTTTCTATAAGAAAGATGAACGATGCAGGTGCAAAAGAATGTTTGAAAATGATACCAACAAGATAGTTTAAGGAGAAATTGTATTGTTAAGTGGAGTTTGGATTTTAATTCTTTATAAAAATTTTGGAAGTGTTATCACCTGGATTGAACCTCAGGCTAAAGGAAGGCAATGCCAAGGTAACCACGAACCACGCTTAGCCAAGTAGCTAGCCTTACTAGGCCAGGAGAGGGCTTTCTCTGTGAGGATCTTAGCCAAGATGACTGGATTAGGAAAATGATATTAGGCTAGGTATAGTAGCACGAGGTTTTATTTGATTTGAAGGGGTTTTGCTGGATCAGGAGGAGCCAAACAGTTTGGGAAAGGAAATTACGTCAAAATTGTAGGGTGTTCGATGGGGTAAGGTAGGTATGAAGTTTAGCACTCTAGGTCTTGATGGGTGAGGTGACTCAAGACTGGTGAGAAGCTAGGAAGAGCATGTGATCACCATGGATCCTTCCTAAACTGAAGAAAACATAAACTGTGAATATTTTCCCAAAGCAGAGGATTAATGTTATGGCTCCTACCTATCAACTTGAAAACATCCACTTAGAAGAAATGAAATGATTAATGACGTACACAAAACATTTTAACATATGATCACAAGAGAGGAAAATGAACTAAACATCATACCACATGGATCACAAAGAAATAGCTGCAATTTCTGATTATTATCCTGCTAAACCAATACAAAATGACGTTCTTTCAAAACCTAAGCATCCAGCTGAGTCCAACCCTTTATAATGAAAAAGAAGAAGAAGATATAGGCATTGATTCAACCTCCTCCCATCCTCATGGGTTGAATCTCTAAGACAAGGATCTAACCTAACCAACACTGAACAAGATACTGGAATCTAGGCATCCTAACAACTTGCCTCTAAAAGTGAGGAAACTGATTCATTTGTGCTCAAAATGACTTTTAATCTAATGAATCTACCCTCTACTACTAATTATCCATCATATTTATAGGGAAAGTCATCATTTACATCAGTAAAACATCCTCCATGAGAGAAAATCCAAGATCACAATCAAAACACAGTGAAATGGCAATCCTGTGCAAAATTTGTCCTACGCGTAGCGCCACTAGCCCTACGCACAATGCCACTGTCAGGTCCCCTTTGGAGGCCTTCCATGCATCCAAATGGAGCTCATGATAGCTCATTGGAAGGCTCTTCAAGTCATTTTTTGAAAACATATAGAATTTCTTCATTTGAATCTCATTTGACCCCTCAAAAGTTGATTCTCCCAAGACTGCTTCTGTGTCTCCCAAAAGTGGCAGCAAGGTCATTTTTGGCGTGTTTTTTGACCTTTTAGTAGACTATTTCTGCTCCAAAATCTTAGCAAATGCATAGGGTGCATGTACTCATCACTTTAAGTCCAAAAATGCAATCCATTTGTCCATTGGGTGTCCCTAGGAAAAGCGCAGTGCTAGTGGCACTATGCATAGAGCTAGATTTTCTGTGTTTAAAATTTTCAAAATTTTCTAATGACAAAAACTCCTCCAAACTTGACAAAAATTGGCGAGAAGAACCATCATCAAGTATCCTGATGAGCCAAAGAAGCTTCAACAAGCAACCAGCTCAACCTTGCTTTCATTTGCTTGACCCTTATATTGCAAATTTTGTTTCGAGTCCTGTAGTGGTAGGCCATGTGCCTGATGATCTGGTTGTCCCTATTGGCCCTTTGCAACAACTTTTATAAGTGAAAATTGACTCCTTCAAGCCAAATTTCTCTATCACCCTCAATTTCCTTCTCAATTGAAGTCAAAGTGACTGGTGCTTCTTCCTCTTGCATTGTTGATTTACCCTTGTCACTTTGTCTCTTTGCCTTGAAAAGTTCTAGCTCCATGAGGACCTACTTATCACTCAACTGCTTGTTCTTTTGTTTCAGATATGTGATGACATAATTGGCTCGTATCAAGTTGTCCATCAATGCTTGGATTTGAGCCCCTTTCTCCTGTATGATGTTGTTTTCTTTTCTTGCTTCACCCTGAGCCTCCAAATCAATTCTCTCTATGCCATGATGAATATGATGTTGTTCTAGCTCATCATGCTCCATCAAATCAAAATTTCTCTCCTCCTCATAATCTTCGTCTTCTTTGTCCATGTTTTCCAAGCTTTGAGGTTGTGTACTTGTTGGGCATGGAATCCCTCCACAATATGTTTTGGGGCTCACAACCCAAATTTTGGGTCAAGTGTATTATAAGACTCTACAAATTACAGGCACGGAGTGCAAAGTATAGGTTGAGTCATATGGTTTTCCACCCTAAGTTTTGTAATGGAATGTAATGTCACGTTAGCCTACCCATGGTCTGTGGACCATGGAATTGTATAAATAGAGCAATGCTCTAAGTGTAAAGAAAATGAATAAGAAGATAGAGAATCTAATGGATAGGATGAGTTAGTGAAGCTTAAAGCAAGAGTCTAAGTGTTCTCGGGTTGTAGTAGTAGGATGAGGCTCTACAACTAATTGTGCAAAGGCCTACTAGCGTTCGCAGCTGAGTGTGCAGGGTGGAGTCGAGTCTGTAACCAAGGAAGAAGAATAATAAAGAGAAGTTTATCTGAGTTCCGCATATCTATTCTTATTTTATTACATGTTTGATATCATGTGCAATTATACTATCAATTTACTGCGCGTTGTTGTATGAATGGTAAATATTGTTAAGTATAAATGAAAGCATACAAATAAGCTAAGTTAATCAACTAACAGTGCAATATTAGGGAAGTCTTGGGTAATAACGCAGAAGCACGGCGTTTAGCCATTAAGTATGGTTGCACAAAGGAAGTAGCTTAGGCTATGAGGTATGGATAAGTGCGCGTAGCAATGGTCATGCAGGGTTGAACCGTGGACCACTTGGAACCCATTAGACATCCCCAGAGTGTGGAAACCTGGTTCTAGAACCCTCCCATACTCCTTCGGGCGAGACCTCAGTCCGCGCTCCATGGACTGTTTCCGAAAGGGCCTGTAGTACCAAGATTTGTTTGGCTAAATCACCTCTGAACCTAGGTCAGGCCCCAACAAGCCAATTAATGGTTCTGTTGCCAAGACTAGGATCTGGATAAGGGATGTCTGATGTCATGCCACTAGAATAAAACAAAGAAAGAAATTGAAGGGTGATTGGACAAGAAGATTCACGAGTTCATGGTGTAGGAAAACAGAAATCCGCTAGTATCAAAGGAACAATGGTTGGAGCACTACTTATATATGAAAATCCATGAAATTTTCTTTGTGTCCTTTCCCTCTAAGTTGTATGAGTGGATCGTGAAGCTAGCAGATAGTTAGGGAAGGTGTAGGCTTGACAAACCAATTGTGTGGACTCCTGAATTGGTGTGCAGACTAGAAGCGTCAGAAGAAAATATCACACGCGCTATGGACCACCGGCTCGATCACATTATAGGAGGATTTATCACCGAGTTCGCAGTAGACATGACAGTCAGTTACAGTGAGGTGGAATGACGTTTCCTCAAAGGACCACGAGGTAAGTACATTGAGTCTTTGAACACTTGGATTAAAATGTTATTGTGTGAAAAAAGGGTTATGAAAAAAAATTGATGTTGGGGGCGACGCGAAGTGGGAGGATATATAGAAATGAAGGTAACAAATAATTGTAGACTAGTCCCTTGATTTCACCTCTGCGGGAAAGCGAGGAGGAGCTCAAGAGGGTTTCTCCAAGTGATGAGCCCCATAAATGGGTAATTATATGGGCTCATTTTGCCTCTTATTTTGACTTAATCCACCATTCTCATTAGTTTATTGCATGTTTTTGAATATATTTATGCTAATAGAGTGAATTGGGTTAGTCATTTTGCCATGTAGTCTAATGTGTGCTTTATGCAGATTTTTTGGTCAATTTTGGACAAAGTCAAGGAATTTATGAGCCAATGGTAGCCAAAGCTCAAGGAAAACAGGGAAGAGGGTTTGTAGGGGGGTGTCTCCTTCATTTATGACCCCTTTCCTTGAATCCTCCATTAGAAACTCAGAGCACAAAGGTCCACATTCCAAGGGGCAGCCGAGAAAGTAAAGAAGGACTGTTATTTATCTCCAGTTCTAGGAAGCCGAGATCCTTTATTTTAGGAGGACTATTGGAGGACTCCATTTGTATAAATAATGGGGCTTAGAGCCTTAGTAGGTTAGCCAGTCATTATTAGAATTTTTGCACTTTTGTGTAGTACTTGTTCAGCTTATTTTCGAGTTCCTTTTTTAGAACAGTTCATGTAATGTGACTATTATTTTTGGTAATGAAGATGAAGCAATTTTTGAGCCAGCATTGATCTCTTTCAGAGGGCTGAAGCTCTTGGGTTAGGGCCCAACCCAAGCTACCCAACACCTCTTGCTTTGTACTTATATGTTTTTGCTTCAGTTCATGAGTTAATTTCTGTTAAATAGATTCATTTTACTTTGTTAGATTAGGTTGCTTTTGATGGTTTGCATAGCTATTTTTGTTTCAATTGCTCAAGTAGGTTACTACAGTGATGAAATAAGATTCAAAAAGGCCAACAGCAGGCCTTGATCTCCTTTCTTCCTTCCTGGGACTATGATTTGAGGTGAAGGCACTACTGCTGCCACCAAAAACACAATTTTGCTCTTCCATACAACTATTAGTGTGATAACTTGATTTGGAAAGATTGATATATTGGTTCAGATTCAGTTGTCTAGATCATTTCCTATTCTTTTACCATAGATCTCTTTGCATGCTTTTCTATTCAAAGGTTACTGTTCAACATTTTCTGTTTGTAGGTCAGAAATTAGGTTAAACTAGAGAAATTTATGTTTTCGTGGTATAGTTAGTTCTTTCTTTGATCAGTTTTTGTAAGTAGATGTGCAGATTTCTTGCAGGACACCTCAACTCACCATACATCCCTGAAGCAGCTAACACTAGCTCACTTCTCTCAGATTTCCCTCTTGCCATTTGAACAAATCCAACCATCATGTTCGTTCTTGATCTTCCTTGTCAAGCTCCAAACACCTCAACACCTTCATCTAGCCTTCAGTTACCCTTTCCCATCATTTTTCGACCTTCAAAACTCCAAAAATAGCTCTTGGCCTCCTCCTGTAGATCCCTTGCGGCCTCCTGTAGAATTTAATGTGAGTGATTTTTCAAAGTCCGATCACTATGAAAGTCTTTAGAAGGGTACTAGGGGCTTCTTACAACCTCTCCACACCTCCCTCCACCTCTGCAAAAGCCAATTCCATCTTCTTTCACCACCAAAACTCTACACAATCACAACCAGATAAATCACAAGCATAAGAATTCCACATAAAGATACTCAAAAGCACAAAAAGATGTTTTCTTCTCATTTCTGTTCAGAAGTAGCTTGAATAAATGCAATTCACCTTTTCAGTAGTCAATGGAACTCATTTCATTGGTTTTCATCTCTTTTCTTGCAAAAGTAGGGTTAATAGGTAAATTAGGGTTTGCCAGGGTTTGGTAAGGTTTGCGTTACATTTTAGTTTTCCTTCTCTTTCTGCAAATAGAATAGCCTCTGTAGAGTTATATTTCTTTCATCACAGTTAAAATCTTCTTCTAAGAATTCATAGAGGTTGGCTTGAGCTCCTTGTGATCTTGCGCTAGCTGACCATGTGATAGCCTGTAGTAAGAGTTAGTACTTATGCATACAGTACCATCGCTTCCAAGTTTGTTACGAACTACCAGGTTGATAAAAGTAAAGTAGGAAGCCCCAAGAGTTGTAGCATTATTGCTGCAATACTGGTGCTTAGCACTTTTTTTGGTGTCGTTGCTTGGGAAGCGTTAGAGCATTTTGTGATTACTGCTTTTCTTCTATTTTCTACTGCAACATTCTGCTAAGTAGTTTATTTCAGCAAAAGTAGAGTAGTGTTTCATTTCAATTCTACAAAAGTAGATCAAGCATTTCCTGCTTTCATTTTAATTCTGCAATTTCCATTTCAGTAAGAGTAGATTAGTCATTTCCTGCTTTCATTTCAATTCTGCAATTTCTATTTCAGCAAAAGTAGATTAGTCATTTCCTCACTTTCATTTCAATTCTTTAATTTCCATTTCAGCAAGAGTAGATTAGTCATTTCCTGCTTTCATTTCAATTCTACAATTTCCATTTTAGTAAGAGTAGATTAGTCATTTCCTCGCTTTCATTTCAATTCTGCAATTTCCATTTCAACAAAAGTAGATTAGTCATTTACTCGCTTTCATTTCAATTTTGCAATTTCCATTTCAACAAGAGTAGATTAGTCATTTCCTATTTTCATTTCAATTTTGCAATTTCCATTTCAGCAAGAGTAGATTAGTCAATTCCTTGCTTTCATTTCAATTCTGCAATTTCATTTCAGCAAGTTCATGTCAGTTAGTTACAATTGGTTGTTCAATCCATTTCAGTTTTGCAGGTACAAGCAGAAAAAAACAAAAAACATCCAAAAAGAGATTTCCTTTCATGCCTTGTAGGAATAGAGATAAATCAGGGAAAATCCTACCCAACACCCCCACCACATCACACAATCACCCTTCTCTCTTCTTTGGTGGTAGTGATCTAGAAGAACCTATAAGTGAACCACTAGAGATATACGAAGATCCTATAGCAGAAGAAGAGCAAGAAACCATCCCTCTTGAGACCATGGATGAAAACAAAAATGTTAGAGCGAATGGGGAAAGAGTAGAGGGTACCCTTCCCATCCGAGAGACCAATGAGGACACTAAAATGAAGAACATAAGTCCTTCAGCCTTACATCACTTCCATGGTTTGACTATTGAAGATCCTGACACCTTTCCATTTGAATTTGTTGTTATCTTTCGAACCTATGACTATGAAGAAGATGAGCAGAAGTTGAAACTATTTCCTTCTACCCACAAGGATGAAGCATTGCACTAGTTCATGGGGTTACCTGGCAATAGCATCACAACTTGGGCTCAGATGCAACAAGCCTTTAATAACAAATACAGGGACTATTGTAGGTCAAAGGATACCAAGGAATAAATCTTCCGAACGACCATGGGAAGCGATGAATCCTTGGAAGATTATGAAGAGAGGTTTAAAGGGCCAGGTGCACACTTAACCCCGAATCTTTAAAGTTGGTCCTGCTCAGGGGGGTCCTAGAAGACCTTCTAGATACCCTCCATTCACTAGCTGGGGGAACATCTACCAACTACCTTATGATGACATAAATATTATGTTTAGAAACCATTCTAGGGCAGCTAGAAAGAGAGGTAAGGGAAGTCAACCCTTAGCCAGTACATCCTCATCCAGTGTATCCCGTAGAGGTGAATTTTAAAATCTACTGGAGGATTTCAAGAGTGAGATGAGGCAGACTCTTGCCATGCAAATGGATACCTTGCATATCAAAAGAAAACAAGAGGAAGCAGAGAGGGCTTTGGCCATCTTTTGTCCTAGGTGCACTAGAAGGCATCCTAGGAATGAATGTCCATTGAACTCTATGAAGTGTGTTCAGTCTGTGCAGAGGAACATTCTACGAATCAGTGCCCTTCCTTGCCCAGACTTAAAGCTGCATACCAGGGGGGCTGAAGGGGCCACTGAACCACTTTATTTCGTGAACCAAAGGAGGCCACATTGGCCCAGACCTTACCATCAGGGGATGCAAGGGACATCCTAGACATATTACAACCCCAACCAAGCCACTTCCATGCTTTCTTGGGGTCCCCCTGCTCATCCTTCTTGGTCCACACCCCCTCCTTGGTCATATCCATCTCAATACCATGTTCAACCAACTACTCATTCATTTCATTCTTATGCTCAACCACAGCCTCAGTGGAATGCACCTCATTAGGGGTGGAGGCCCCAATACAACTCTCCTCCTACTCTTTTGCCTCCACCACCTTCTCAACCACAACCATTTACTCCTGCTCCACCAAGGGAACCTCAAATACCTGCTCAACTAAACTCAAGCCCGAATAACAGATAGGACCAACAGTTATATAGTGGGGAACATCATGCCCAACCTATGCTGTGGAGATTCAGAAGATTAACCTGTAGCCTAGGAAGGTTCTCCCAGATAACCAGCCTCCCCCTAAGGAGGATGAGGAAGAAAAAGAGGAAAGTGAACCAAAAGCCATTCCACCCTTTCCTGAGAGATTATCTAGAATAACACAACCTACCCTAGAAGAAACTGAACTTTTGGGAGAATTGAAACAGTTATGTGTAAAGATACCACTTCTCCAAGCCATAAAGGATGTGCCTATATACAACAAGATGATCAAGGAGAAGTGCTTCAGGAACCCAAGTAGGTGCAAGAGAGATGCTCCAACTATCAATGTCATAGGGCAACTGTCTGACCTAATGTTGGGGTAGGTAATCTGTCCGTAATATCTAGACCCTGGAAGCCCTGTAGTCAAAGTCCACATCAATGGCACAATAATCCCCCATTCTCTGATCGATCTAGGGGCTGCCATTAATGTGATGACCAAGGACACTATGCTCAAGATCAACCTTCAAGGCTCCCTAAGAAAGAACACAACAGTACTATAGTTAGTAGACCGCTCCACCGTGAACCCTGAAGGGATTATGGAAGATGTAATGGTCTCCATCAATTCTTGGGAGTACCCTATTGATTTCCTAGTTCTCCAACCAAAGGAAAAGCTCACTGGGTATCCTCTCATCCTGGGAAGACCCTAGTTGGCTACTACAGATGCCTACATCAGTTGTCGAGCTGGGAACATGACAATCAAGAATGGGCATATGTCCAAGCAGCTAGTCCTATATCCTCCTGCCCAACCTTTGTTAGAACATGATTTACCTCTCTAGTTGGAGGAGGAAGCTGAGGATGAAGTCTATTCCACACCACTGTTGTGGCAGTGGAACTGCCATGGGGGTGGGGGGGGGGGACAAACAAGGATGATCTTTGAAAACTTGATTCAAAATACACCCCCCAGTGTGTTGCCATTAGAAGAGCTGGTGCAAGAAATCCAAGCCAATCCTTTAGTTGATCTCTGTGTGTCTGACCCGACCTCTCTCCGAGTTAAGAACATGGAATTCAGCCCAGAAATAACCTTGAAGATCAACTCATCCCTATCCACCTCTCAGGAGAAAGAACTATGTAGCTTATTAAGAAACCACTTGGATGCTTTTGCTTGGAGCTATAAGGAGATGAAGGGAGTGCACCCTTCAGTCTGTACTCATCACATTTACATTAAGGAAGATTGCAAACTAGTCAAGAAGCCTCAAAGGAGGATGAATCCAACCCTTAAGGACATTGTTAAAGAAGAACTGCAAAATTTATTGGATGCAGGATTCATCTACCCTATCTCTAACAGCGAATGGGTCTCTCCTTTGGTGCTAGTGCCAAAGAAAAATGGGAAGTGGAGAAGCTGTGTTGATTATCAAGAACTAAACAAGGCCACCAAGAAGGACCATTTTCCTTTTCCTTTCATAGATCAAGTGTTAGATGGCCTGGCAGGGAACAAATTTTTATCCTTCCTAGATGGGTTTAGCCTTTCACTTGTCCTTTGGGTACCTTTGCATACTGGGTCCTTCCTTTTGGATTGTGCAATGCTCCCACCACTTTCTAGAGAGCAGTATTGATTATATTTGTTGAACTGATTTATGATGCAGTGGAAATCTATATGGATGAGTTTACCCCTTATGGTTCTAACTTCCAGGGAGTTTTGCCTAACCTGGGAAAAGTTTTGGACAAGTGTATTGATATGAATGTATTCCTCAGTCCTGAAAAATGTGTGATCCTGATGACTGAAGCGACCGTGCTAGGTCATGCAATCTCTCAACAAGGATTACAGGTGGACCCCAAAAAAATTGCCATCATCAAAAGGGTCCCACCTCCTCAAAAGGTAAGAGATGTTCGAAGTTTCCTAAGTTTAGTAGGGTATTATAGAAGATTCATTAAGGATTTCAGTAAGCTAGCCTCTCCATTGTTTGGTATTTTGGGGAAAGATGCTAATTTCATATGGACTAACAACTGTCAAGAGGCTCTGGATACCTTGAAAATTAAACTGGTGACTGCCCCAATTTTGAGAGGTCCAAACTGGGCCCTACCTTTCCACATTCATACAGATGCCTCGAACAAAGCGATAGGAGCAAGCTTAGGGCAAGTTGATGAGAAGCTGCCTTATGCCATATATTTTGTAAGTAAAAACTTGTCAAAGGCAGAATTAAACTACAATGTAACTGAAAAGGAGCTCCTAGCTGTAGTCCATTCCCTAAATAAGTTCAGACACTACATCACTGGCTATCAAA